>JAUPMG010198929.1:0-10044 GCA_031762675.1 Pachysandra terminalis
ACCTAACTTTGGTTTGAAATAATTTTGTTTTAGCTTGTGATATTAGTAAGCCACTGGATTTAATAACATGAAAGAATATTCTAAGATGTTTCCAATGTGATTCTAATGATTTGGAGCAAACTAAAATATCATCAATATAGACTATAATAAATTGTTGATAATTATTGAATACATCATTCATTATGGACTATGGGTAGATGTTGGAATGGAGGAACAAGAGTGTCTGGAAGTTCCTAGAGTAAATTTTCTATTAGTAGAGAATTGTATTTCAACATTTCCATCTGGATGTTTTATTATGTTTTTAAGAGAACAAGTAGGGGGAAGAGGTACAGTTTCATTTTGTAAAGTCCAGCTATTTGGTAAAGTGATTTCATTTCATCTAATTATTTTTGGAGTTATTACATTATTCTTTACATTAGTTTGGATTAAAGTAGTTTTTCCCTTTGTATCTATTTGTATAGCATTTGGACAAACTGTAAGTATCTTGTTTAATGTCTTGTTTAAGAAGTTAATGCAATTGTCTTATATGTTTTACTTTGCGATCTTGTTTTGCACTTAAAATTGGTATCAGAGCCATTGATACGGTATTTCAATTGGTCAAACCGGCTGGAAACCACCGACTGCTACGTAGACAGTGGTGTCTATTAGAGCGACTGGAGGTGTAACAATGCCAACCAGTTGATTATACTTGAAAATGACTGTTGACATCTAGAAACGTTTTATCACAGTTTTCAATCTACTTTGGAAAATCTTTAAAATTTTGTTGACAACTAGTGACAAATCGCAGAAGCTCTTTGAAGCCAAGAAGGCGTGTTGTGAGCTTATTCTGCAGGATATTTGTTGACATTTGCTCAGCTGATTTTAAATTATTTTCGATGTCTAATATTCTGAGAATTGTTTCCAAAACTCTTTCTAGATCTTCCTCTTCTTCATCCTTTAACCGAACCACTGTTAATTCTGAAGAACTTAATTATGAGCATATTGAAAGACATTCAAAATTGGAAAATCCCCAAAATTCTTGTAAAAGAAATATATAAATTAGGACCTTTTAATTTTTGCGATGGCTGTTGTGGGCTAGGCCTCATGGTTTCCCTGTAAAATTTCTCTAGTTAAGAAATCAGGAAGAGAGTTAGTAGCACCATTAATAAATTCGATATGAAAATCAAAAATCAAAAGAATAGCTTGTCATTTAGAAAAAAAATTGTTTAGAGGCTATATTTTTAACATCTTTCTCTAAAACGTCTTTTGCAACTTTACAATCTATTTTTAAAAGAAATTCTTGATTAAGTAAATCACTTTGGAATTTTGAAATACATAAAACAATAGATAAAATTTCTTTTTTAATTGTGGAATATTTCATTTGTGCAGGTTTCCAAACTCCAGAAGTAAATCTAATTAATTGGGCTTGATTTGTAGATGGATTTATTTCTTTAAGAATGCCACCATATCCTAAATCAAATTCATATGTTTCCACTATTTTAAAAGCAATAGGATTGGCTATATTGAGACAGGGAAGTATTTTAGCATGAGCTTTTATTGTTTGAACGACTTTGGTATGGACATCTGCCCATGGAGGAGGATTTTTTTTAATCTGTCATAAAGAGGTTCGGAATCAATGGCTAAGTGTTTATAAAAGGGAGCAATATAATTAAGACTACCCAAAAATCTTTGTAATTGCTTTTTGTCTTTTAATTCATCTGGAAATTTATTAGCAAATTCTAAAGCTCTTTCTTTTGGGTGTACTGTGGATTGATAAATATAATGTCCTAAAAACCTAACTTTGGTTTGAAATAATTTTGTTTTAGCGTGTGATATTACTATTACTATTCGAGGTACGCCTCTTTCTATTTCTGTAGCTTTATATACATAAAATGCAGAGCAATTCCATGGAGAATAACTAGGGCGTATTAATTTCTTTTGAAGAAGATCATCAATTTCTTTTTGACAATGTATTATTAAGTATTTATTCATTTGAATAGGACGGGCTTTAGAGGGAATTTGAGATTCATTAAAGTCAGGAATATAAGGAAAATCAACTACATGTTTTTTGCATTCCCAAAATGCATTAGGAAGATCAGAACAAATTTCTTTATTTAATTTGAATTGAAATTCATGGATTTGTCTTTGAAACAGAGAAGTGTCTAATTTAGTTAATATCTTATTTGAGATGAGAAAGAAACTTTTGTTTACAGATAACATAATCCTTAAGATTATGTAATTCTTTCCAAAAAGGATTTTCAATGAATTCAAAGGTTAGTTAAGGACCTAAAGCATTGGTATGAACACCTATATCATCAGCAGAGAAAGGTTTGATAGCTTGTAAAAATGGTGTGACTAAATTAACACCTTGAGTAAGATGTTTGACTAAAATAAAGGGAGAAGAAATACATTGATTATTATTGCAAATATGTGAGTGAGATAGTTTATAAGATATATGTAAACCTTGACCAGAAGCTGTATTAATACGTTGAGTAGGTTTTTCAAAATATTTAGTGGGAACAAGCCCTTCTTTTATACAATTTAAAATTGCGCCTGAATCTATTAAAGCTATAGTATTAATAATAAACTCATTGTTGATAACTATGGTAATATGAGTATACCATTTTTGTACCATACATTTGTCTATAGTAGTAATAAAATTATCATCTAAATTAGCTTCATTGGAGTTATCTAAATTAGCTTCATTGGAATCATCTAATTAATTTGTATGACTAGTTTCAGCTTTATGGGTTTGAGGAAATTGTTCATACATATTAGTAAAACCTTCAAAAGTAGGAGTAGGAGGAGATTGAGATAATTCTAAAAGTTTAACCTTTTGTTGTAAATCACGTAATTCAATTTTTACTTGAGCTAATTCAATTTGGAGATCATGTAAAGAGGTTTCTTTAAAATTATTAGGATTTGATTTTAACCTATTATAAACTTCTTTAATAGTATAAGCATCATTAGGAATTAAAGGATTGGGTTTATTAATGGGTTTGGTTTGAGATTGAGAAGTCTTACTAATATGGATATATTTTGAGATATATTCTTTTTTGATTTGAGGATCTACAATTTGATCAATAGTATCTAGGAAGAAACTTTCTTTAGTTGTTAAAACATTAACAAATTGATTTTGAAATAAACAACTACAATTTTTAGAATTATCACATTCAGTAGGATCATTATTATTGTCAGAAGAATGAGATATTTCATCATCTTTAGGGTTATGATAATCACTATCAGATTCATAATCAGAATTAATTAATAAGGATTCTAATTATTCTTCAATCTTGGGTCAATATCTAATTCATTTATTTTTTGTTTGACTCTCTACATTTATTTTGGTAATGGCCTACTTTGCCACATTTAAAGCATACTGGAGGTTTGGATTTATTAGGTTTAGATTGTGTAGATTTATATTTAGTAGAAGGTTTAGAAGACCGATATGGTTTTTAGATTTAGTGGAAGAAGGAGTTCTATAAGAATATTTTGATGTTTTACGAGAACATTTTTTAGCAGAGGGAGATTTAATAGGAGGAATAGGACTATAACCATATTGTTCACAAAATTCACCTAATTCTTTTTTTTCTTTTTTTCTAAGAGACGTTATTTTTTCATTTGATTTTTGAGTTTAAGATCATTACAAAGTTGGCTACCAATGAGATTAATTTGGACTATTAGATCACCATAAGTATAATCAGAAAAATCAATTATTCCATTTGCATTACGGGTTCTAAGTCGAGTACGGACTTTTTCAGCAAAAAGGGTAGGTAAACCAGAAATAAATTTTTCTTTCCAAAATTCATGGTTAGGATCATCTCTTTGAAAAACTTTGGTAAGAAACATATCTTTATACCGCCTAAAGGAAGAGAGGGTAGGACATCTAAGATTCATTAATTGTTCTTTTATTTTATCATGATTTAATGGATTAAAACCAACAAAAAGTATAATAATATTTGTAATTAAAGTCTAAATAGAATCTTGTATGTGGTGTCCTTCGTGATCAACAAGTGGCTGATTATTTGCATCAGTCTTAATAGCAGTTAAGATTATTTTTCTATCAATAGGGGTAAGGTAATTATCCCACCAGCCTTTGAGCTGGCCAGAGAAGCCACAAGTAATCATGATTGCAGCTTGAGAATTTGAATTATTTTTAAGGCATACTTGAGCATACATTATCATGTGATGGACAATATTGATAATTTGATATTATGCTAAACCATCTATATTCCAATTATATTTATGATATGGACTATAACTTCCTTGATAATATAAATCAGATAAGTCTTCATATTGTATGTCAGCTAAAGATGGTCAATTATAATAGGCTTTAGTAGGCTTCCATAAATGTTGTCTACCACTATGTTTATAATTAGATCTTCTAGGAAAAGTATGAAGTTGGTCAGGGATATCATGGTCTGATTCATTGGCATTTTCTGATTGAGTATCAGAATTATTAGAATCATCTTTGGTTAATGCCATTACTTGTTTGCCTTTAGAAACTTGAAGATCATTTAATTTTTTAAAGAGTTTATCTATAAATTCATTACTAACAGTAGTAGTAAGATTAAAACTTTGAAGTTCTATAGGTTTAATTAGAGGTTTCGTAGAAGAGGCAGAAGAGGAGAATACAGTAATATTGGATTTTTGTAAGGGATGAGGTTTATAAGTATTAGTCTGTAGTAGATTCTCAATTCGTTCTGTCTGTTGACCTAAAGATTGAATATGAAGATTTGTATTATTATTTTGTTCTATTAAAGCTGATAGATGTTCTAATTTAGTTGGTAAGTCTTTTTCATGATCTGCTACAGTAGTCTATAAAGGGGTAGCTCTATTATTATTATTAAAAAGGACTATTTTGTTGGGAGGATGAATAGATTCAATAGTATTATTAGTAGTTTGCCATGATGTAGTGGTTTTTTCGGTAACATTTATCTATGGAATAGTATTATGATTGAGAGAAAACCATTTGAAGAAAGGAATATTAACTTTTAAACTATTCATGTAATCATACCATTGTTGTTGAAAATTAGTTTTTTCTTCTTGTGTAAATTTTTTAAAGAATAATATTCTTTTAAATTCATTAGTAGGATGATAAAATTCTTTTCGTAAAAGGTCTTTATTTATTTGAAAATTATCATTGGTAATCACCATAATATTATGATTATCAAATTCTATTTCTAAATCTTGAAAAGATTCACTAGAAGAGGCCGGATTGATATGATATCTAGGTTATTCGATATTAGGAGTAGCTTGTGTAAAATTCTGTAAATTTGGACTATGGGTAGATGTGGGAATGGTGGAACAAGAGTGTTTGGAAGAAGTTCCTAGAGTAAATTTTCTATTAGTAGAGAATTGTATTTCAACGTTTCCATTTGGATGTTCTATTATGTTTTCAAGAGAACTAGTAAGGGGAAGAGGTACAGTTTCATTTTGTAAAGTCCAGCTATTTGGTAAAGCGATTTCATTCCATCTAATTATTTTTTGAGTTATTACATTATTCTTTACATTAGTTTGGATTAAAGTAGTTTTGCCCTTTGTATCCATTTGTATAGCATTTGGACAAATAGTATTCATAGTTTTATAGTAGATACGGTAGCATAATGCTATACTTTTAGATCCTAAATCCATTTGAAAACCTTGAGTTTTAATATTTAAAGTAATTGTTTTCAGAATACCTAGGACATTAAGAGAGACAAAAAAGTTAGGGAAACAATTAAAGAATATTGGTCCTTCAGAAAAAGATGATTCAACTAATCCTAATAGAGAATCAGAGAAGGTTCGGTGTCTTTGATCTCGAACACATATTAGAACAGACGTATTTAAACCTAATCTAGTTAAAGGTTTTATAGCAATTTGAATTAATCCTATGTGTAAGTATTCATATTTCTGTTTATGCATATTGATTGAAGATTGAGTTAATAATTGGAAATTATTATGACAATTCATTAGGCTGACTGTCTTTTCTACGGTTTTGATTGAATAATCAGATGTAAAATAAAAAATTCCTAATTTATATATTTCTTTTACAGGAATTTTGGGGATTTTCCAATTTTGAATCAGTCTTTCAATATGCTCATAATTAACTTCTTCAGAATTAACAGTGGTTCGGTTAAAGGATGGAGAAGAGGAAGATCTAGAAAGAGTTTTTGAAATAGTTCTCAGAATATTAGACATCGAAAATAATTTAAAATTAGCTGAGCAAATGTCAACAAATATCTTGCAGAATAAGCTCACAACACGCCTTCTTGGCTTCAAAGAGCTTCTGTGATTTGCGACTAGTTGTCAACTAAATTTTAAAGATTTTCCAAAGTAAATTGAAAACTGTGATAAAACGTTTCTAGATGTCAACAGTCATTTTCAAGTATAATCAACTAGTTGGCATTGTTAGACCTCCAGTCGCTCTCATAGACACCACTGTCTACGTAGCAGTCGGTGGTTTCCAGCCGGTTTGAACAAAAGAAGGAAAAGTGAAAGCCAATCAAGAAAAGAAAGATTCATTCAAAGAAAGAATTAAAAAAGACACACCGACAAGAAAAAGTAGTCAAAAGTAAATAGTGAATAGTAAAGATACTTATCACTTGAAGAAAGACGGCAAAATAGACAGTTGGACAGCTTTTCTCTCAGTCGAAAAGAGTAGTGGTTGAAGCCAGTTGGACATTACCGACACAAGACTACAAAACCAAAGTAAAGTAAAAGCAAAAGTAAAGGCCACTAAAGGAGACAGTGCGCTGGATGAGGTGCAGTCGGTCGGCTGCAATAATGGAGGTTCGTCACTACGTGCGTCAACAATAATGGAGGTGTGGCGTCACAGTATGCGTCATGATGGTAGATGGGCCAGGCAGGCGAAACAGGCCGAGCATATATTTGCTATTCAATATTATTGACTATGGATTATTATGATAAGACTATTGGGCCAATATTGGACTGAGTATTATGGGTTGGAGATGTCATGCCCAAATGCTGAAGGGTGATAAAATGGATTTGGTGGATCAGATGATGGAGATGGGTCCAATGGGCTGGTTGATGAAGATTCATCATCTATAGTGTCAAAAAGGGCTAGTAATTGAGCTTTGAGATCGTTGGATGAAATTTATGGATTATTGAGGATCATTTGTTGTTTCAGTTTATTATATTTTCTGTTTTCATTTTTCATTGAACCACAACTATAGAACGTTTTTTTTTCTTTAATCGATAATAATAGCTTTTTATTTGAAATTTTTTTTCCTTTCACCTTTCAAGTTTCAACGACCATTAATTTTCAAATATTTTTTTTTCTTTTCAAAAATTCACAATGCCATTTTGTTTTGTTCTGTTTTCTTTTCAATTTATTATTATATTATACCCTTTTTATTTTTCCTGTTTTCAACGATTACTACTTCTTTTATTTCAACTATTTTTTTATTCTATTTTTTTTCTGTTTTCAACTATTATTACTGGGTTTTTTTTTTCCTTTTTCTGTTTTCAACTTATTTTTTTCCTTTCACCTTTCAAGTTTCAACAACCATTGTTTTTTTTACTTCAACTATTTTTTATATCAACTATGTTTCCTTTTCAAAAATTCACACCAAATTTTTTTTCGTGTTTTCTTTTCAGTATATTATTATATTATACCTTTTTTTTTATTTTTACTATTTTTTCTGTTTTCAAATGTTATTACTATTTTGTTTTTTCTGTTTTCAACGATTATTATTGCTTTTTTTTTATTCCTGTTTTCAACGCTTATTACTGATTTTTTATTTCAACAATTTACATGGAAAATCAAATATTTAAGTGATGATCAATTAAATTACATATAAATATATCATCAAGACTTTTCTTCATTTTCTATTATTTCTCATATTTCTATATATTTTTAATAGACTTTTCTATATTTTCTTTGATTTTTCTCATATATTTGTTTTTATTTCTAATATATTAATATCTTTTTATACTAATCAACGGGCAACTAGGACCGAGTTACCGAGTTACTTGGATAGCTAGATTTTCGAGTTACTAGCCTTATCCGAGTTTTTAAACACTGATTTGACTTGGTTATAAGGATTTTTTAAAAATGAATGTTTTTTTAAGTTAAAATCTTTAATATTTTAAATATACTAGTAATAATGCACGTGCGTTGCACGTGATAACAAGATATGTATAACCTAAGAAATCATTGTAACCAATTTGTTTTTTCAACTACTTTCTTGTAGATAATTGAGAAAGAAAATTTAACGACTGATATGAAAGAAAAATAATAATAACTAATATTAATGGAGCTTATGTGAATTAAAACATTTTAAACAATGTTTAATCTAACTTGAGGCAATGTGCAAAACGATTCTATAGATTAGATTCTTGGTGGTAGTTATTTGTTCTTTCCATCACAAGCGAAACACCTCTTTCATCTATTTTTCACTCTAGAAAAGATCTTGTTTCTTTGCTTTCTGTCTCTTATATGGCTTTTTTGTCAATTTCTGCACACAGAACACCAATTTACTAATTAGCAAATGGATGAATTGGGACCAACTCATCAAGAGACTTAAAATAAATTTCCACATCCTCTTGAAGAAAAAATAAAAAATTCCAAGTTATCACAAATAAAGAATACGCGGCAAAAATGATGAGGGGTTGCAAGATGATGGTTGGACTCGCTCTAATCTATCACTGACCCGGTGTGGATGAGTGCAATCTCTTGGTTTTCAACTTGCTAATAATACAAAACATATATCATATAAGCTGAATCCATGATTTATTCTTTAGTAATCCTATTGAGTGTTGGTTGTTAGAGTTTAAAAAATAAATAAATAAATATTTCATCCTTTTTTCAGGAAGAGACAAAAGTTTTCATAGTAAATCAAGTTCTCAAAGTGGACCAATCATTCTTAAGAGCTTTTGAATTCCTCTATTTTTTTCACAGCAAAAGGACAATGGTTGATTACCTAAACTAAGCTCCTACAGTGGCAAAAGTGAAACATAGCCACAACATAAGTCATTCAAATTTATAAAAACCAACACAACAAAGCATGTCATAAATTCTACAATGCTCTTTTTGGTCTACAACATTGTTTTGCATATTTGAAACTTTTACTTCCTTAAATTTTATTAGAACATGAAGATGTAAAAGCCAAATCAAAACAATCTAAACAAAAAGATTATCTTAGGTCATTATGATTACCTTAAGTCATTCTTACCCCTCAAAACAAAAATAAACATATTGTTTCCTAGAAATGGAATTTAAGTGATTTTTTTTTTTTTTTTTTTTTTGCAAGGAATCCGTCACTCCCCAAAAAAGTTAAATAAAAAGTGGTAGTAAAGAAACTTTCTTTTTTTGCTGGTTAATTAATGTTATCCCTTGAACTTGGTATCAGAATTTATGAACTTTCTTGAATAAAAATAGAGGAAACCGTTGTCAAAATATCATCGTCAAATATGCTTTATAGAAAAGGCAACACCATATCACCATCCATACCTTATCATGTAGACATATTCTTACATTTGTTTGCTGAAAGGCTTATCAACAAAGAAACCATAAAGTAAGACATGTAACTACCCCTATTAACATGATGTAATCTTATATTAACATTGCAAACATTCCATCTTCATGTAGCAACTACATGAAAATGAACTTAATTCTTATCTCTTGCTGCAATAATGGAGAATTGGACTTCATCTTGTCTCTCACTTGGTTACTGGACTTGCTTCTCATGCAAACTCCTAACCACATCAATATTAACACTTCATCCATGTTAAAATAAATTCAGTTATTCTGAACACAATAGATGTTACTGTTAATTTCAACCTTATCAAGGGCAGTCTCAAGAAGATGATCTGCATGTTCTGTTTGAGGATATGAATTTTCCTTCTAAATGCTCTATCAAGTTGGTTCCCAGGAAAGACTGGGGAATCACAATGGATTGCTTAAGTCCCCGAGTCCTAGACAGAACTTCCCTCAATAAGAACACTCCTAAAACCTAACCTCAGGCTCTAATAACTGGGTCGAAGACAAGATGATGAAAAGATGAAAACGGGTTTAACCGGCTATGCAAATGTGTTTTGATAAAAATAAACAAAACTTATCTG
>JAUPMG010198991.1:0-23655 GCA_031762675.1 Pachysandra terminalis
CATTAATAACTGTACTCACATCACATTGCATTGCATTACATCATATTGCATTATTCATCATATTATTTGCATGTATTTGTTGTTTAGTCTATGGATTATCATTGAAGAGTGCTTTGACCCTACTTCAATCAAAAATATAGTTTAATTGATTATTTACTGAACTAAGTGTAGCTGACACCTTTGAATAAACAATTTCAGGAAATTCAAATGGAGGATTTAACAATAATGAAAAACAAGTTTATAATGAAATGGCTGGATTGGATGATTGCGTAATGATTTATACTTAGAAATTCTGTAGTAGGATTTATTTACTTCTTAGTTAGATATTATGTATAGGGATAGGATTTGATTTAAGCATGAGAATAGGTTGTTTCTATTTATTTTTCCGTTGCTATTTACTTAGTTTGTTTTGGATGTAATAGAGTTAGTTTTTTTTGTATTATTTTCAGTAGAAATTATTTTTGAAGTTTTATATTATATCCAATGGTTTGGCTCTATATTAATTACCACTCCCAATGTGAATTGGGGTGAGAGTTATATTTCGAACATAAGGGATTCCCAAGTGAATTTCCTTAAGTTTGGGATGTGACAGTTAACATATCCCCTAAAAGAAAATGTGGTGGTTCTACAATGGGTTAACTTGTCCCCTAAAAGGAATGTGGTGATTTCTACCATGGGTTAACTTGTCCCCAAAAGGAAAATGTTATGGTGTTTTTCCTACCTTTGGGTGTTGTAGCACATTCCTCAGGTCGAATTGCCTGAAGGAGGTGTGAGTGTGATTTCATGGTTAGGCTAGGCCTAACAACCCTACATTTGCATACATTTCATCATCTTCACTCCATCATGAGCTGTGTGGATCATGTCATTCATCTCATTAGCATTCTTATATGTGTTTGTCATTTCATTATCTGATTACTATATGTTTTTGATCATATTCATTAATAGTGTATTTGAGATGTGGAATGTTGACTGTTGTGTGTTATTATAAATGAGAACTATGAGATTGGTGATTTATGTCAACGTGTGTTTCAACATGATTCAGATCATGAGGTTATTGATTTGTGAGAAGGTGTGTTTCAGCATGATTAAGATCATGAGGATGTTGGTTTATATGAAAGTTGTGTTTAGTACGATTGTAAATATGAAATGATGTTGTGTAAGAAAGTTATGAATTTCCATGTCTATAAATATGATATTGGAGTATGTGGTTTATGATGATTGTACTATTATGAAAATGGTTATGAAGCATGTTGATGAGAATGATTTTAAGATATGTGTTATGTGGAATTGCATGAATATGAGTGGTATTATATGACTGTGAAAATGGTTAGAGTAGTTTCCTTGGATTTACCCATTGAGCCTCCAAAGCTCACTCCTACTTGAAACAGGTTATCCTCAAGAGTGATGGCTGGACCTGAAGAGAATTGCTTGATGTACATGATAGTTGTTGTTGTGGACTTTATGAACAATGCTATTTTTATCTAGTTTGATTTTATGGATTAGACTTTATGTTTTGAACCTTTGGGGCACCTGGTTGTATTTATATTTATATTGGTTTGGAGATTAAGTTTAATTTTACATTTAAGGAGTTTAAGGTTTAAATTTTATGTGACTTCAGCTAGTTATTTAGTTATGCTCTGTTGGACCATATTGGAGAATTTACTGGCATTCTCCAAGCCTACACATGGTTTCAATGGATCACCTCTAATTCAACGTGAGGTTTCACAACTAACCTCCAACCACTACAAGGTTTTCATGGCAACCTTGAGCCATTACAGTTTTTAACCTAGATTAAAAATAATAAAAGATTACTTCTTCTAGATATACCCAATCGAAGTCTGTCCAGTGGTGTGAGCGTGAATCCCCGTTTCTCGCTCATGATTCTCATTCCTTTTCGCCTTGGATGTCATCGTTCACGCTTGATGGGGACGAGAGCCTTACAACTATAGATGTGTTTGTGTGTGTGTGTGTGTGTGTGTGTGTGTGTGTGTGTAATGATCTAATCTATGCATCAAACCAAAAGGGTAAGAGCTTTGATCTCAATCCTTCTTCTTCAAATTAATTGACATAGGATGCCATTTCCATATGAATGAGAACAAGATGGAAGGAGAGGAATTTCTAGCCTAAAGAAGAGTAAAAAAGCTCTCAGATCTAATTCTAGGGCTTCGAGAGAATTCTTGTGCAGGTCTTGCGCAATAATGATTTCCAACACTATTTATAGTGTTGGCGATGTACATGTCTGCTGATCGATCGGTAGGATGTACCGGTCGACCGGTGGGCTCCACCCACTTAAAATTCAAATGAATCAGTCGGATGGAAAGACCTACCGATCTACCCTTCGAGTTGTCAGTCGATCGGACATTTCTGTCGATCGACCGGTAGCTCTCAGGGCTTATAAAACCGCATCAGGGTTTTGAGCGACTGTTGAGCTTGACCGATCGATCGGGTGCCGGTCGAATCGGATGACTTGGTCGGTCGACCAGGAACTTATAGATCACACAGACCAATAATGGTTTGTGATGCAACCGACATTAAGGACCAATCAGTCGGAGACCGACCGATGGCCCTGTTTGGTCGACTGAACAACTAAGTCTGTCAACCAGTGCCCGTGGAAAAGCCCAATTCATCTTTTCTATGGCCATTTTCCTAAGGTCCATCAACAAATGATCTCAACCATCCGTGGGCAATCTTTGGCTGTTTAGACTCACATCCAGATGGCCAAAAGCCGCAGAGTGCCCCTTAACTGGTAAGGGTACTCCAAGCTCCCTTGAAACAAGTCAATATGTAATGAATAATGTGTTTCTAGGGGTTGTCCAGTGCATATGTGTATATACCTTTAGATAGGGGACCAATTCCGATAGATGCTTTGTTGTATCTTGATCTTCCTTGAATCCGTAACTTTTGATCTTCAATATACTCGGTTACAGATGCTCAAGGACTATGTCATAGCATTGACAAATCCGGAGAATGTCTAGGAAAAAGCCTATGATATTTGCACTCATAATATAACATAGATAATTAATGAATAAATATTTGAATAATAAATGAATAATGCAATGACATGAATGATTAGTTTTAATGAATGCAATGCATGCTCATGCGACAGAAATCATTACCAAGTGCAATATTGTATGCACAATCAATATAAAATGCAAATGCATGTTGTTTGGTATTCGTATAGTGTATGCCCACTCCAAATCTATCTCGGTTTACTAGGGTTGTCCTTATGAACCATCCCCTAAATACATGGCGAATGACAAGAGATATTTTACGTACATACCGTTGTTTTAAGGGCTCACAACCCATCGGGTACAATCCCTGAACCTATATTTTTTATCACAGGACGAATCCAAGGGGTCACAGCCTATCAGCACAGAACCTCCTCGTGGGTCATAACCAGTATACGACCTACTAATAGATTAACACTCAAGGATGTTGTCCATCCTGACATGTCAATGGTCTTTGGGGTAGCTAGTCCCTCAACCTGTAATAACCCAAACTAAAATAATATGGTTAATATGTAATTAATGAAAATATAAAGGTTAGTTTAAAATTTTAGTAAGTTAGCTAACATGTGTGACTTTGACTGTTTGTGATTGATAGGTTGTACGATAGGAAACTAAAGTGCTTCAAACACGATCATAATTATTTAAGTTAAAATGTGTGGCTAGGATATTGTAGGAACTTTTAAACTTAAATCAATGACTTAGATTCAATAGGATTAGTAATAGTTATAACTTAATTAGGATTCCATTTTAATATATAATTAAAGACTAATTTAACTACAACTAGGAATCTAGATCTAAAGGCTATAATTAAACTAAACTAATCTAATGGTTAGGATTTTGTAAGAACACTGAGATTCATCTAGCAACTTAGAACTTAAAAAGAAAAAGTTTAAATCTAAGTAGGATTAAGATGAGACTAAGACAACGACTAATCAACTTAGAACTATGACACTTTAATCTAAGAGTTAGAATTAGTCTAATCTAATCTAAGGGTTGTAAACTAAAACATAATCCTAAACTAAGAACAACTCCTACACTAAGTAGGACACTATAGAGCTTCTATATAAACACTAGGAAGTGGACGTTGGAATTCATTATTGAAGAAGAGGAGATAAGGATTTCTGGAGCAAAAATGAGAGGAATTGCAGAAGCAAAGGAAGAAGAAGAAGAAGAAGAAGAAGAAGAAGAAGAGGTGTTCATCTCAAGAACAACTCAAGTGCAAGGTAAGTATTCGGATTAAACTCTATTTTTGATATGAACTAGGCATCTATGTCATATCCAATGAGTATGACATAGCACGACCTTAAAATCTTTATCTTCTATGCTTTTCTTCATAAGAACTAAACTAGAAAATTATAAATATCTGAACTATCGATTAAAAAACTTATGTAAATATTTTATACAATTTATTTTATATTTTATAAGATTCCTATGTTCGTTAGGAACCCAGAAAAACAAATTTGAGGTAATTCCGATAAATATTTAGAAAGTTATGGCCAAAATATCAACAGTACGTCAAAGTTGAAAAACCCAGAAAACCTATACTTGGCCAGCTCTCGGGCCAAGTAACCGACCACCATCGATCGACCGACCTGGTCAATCGACTGGCATCGGTTGAGTGTAGGTTGACCATAGGTCGACCAAAATTTTCCAAAATGCTCTGATTGACTTGCAATTTCACATGCATGCTATATTTGACCTAATTAGACCATATTTAATGTTGGAATTGCTAAATTATGAATACTTTGCATATGTGCCCTTATGTGGAAGATTTGTTATATCCGACCAACGGGTGATATTTTGTTTTGAATTGTTTTTGACTCTAAACTCATTATGAACATGTTTTATATCATATTTAATGTTGGCACATGTACACAAATTGATTGTTTAGCTACTGTGCACAATTCACTTGCACAGCATTGCCTTTTGTGCATAATGACCTTGTATCGGGTCTAATGCTTGACTTGACCTCCATAATTCCATATTGCTGGAATTTATGGTGATAATGAGAGTGCTATCATAATCTGAAAATTATGACAGTGATGAGGAAGTCTCGGATGGACTGATTTCATGTGCGAGGGATCGACCATCCCAATTGACCAATTTTTGTTAACACCCTTGGTGAGGGCTATACCTTGTATGGTTATCCCAAGAGATTTGTGGTAAGATGATAGGTGAGGGACAGTTCACGTTAGTGAAGCCTAATAGCCGAATCATAAAAGAGAAATTATATTAGTAGATCGGCTAATGTATGGTTCATAAAAGAACTTCTAAGTGATGCCTTGGGAGTTGTCCCTATGATCAGAAATAAGTGAGGTGATTGAGCTCTCTAGGACGCAGCCCCTAGAAACTATGATGTACACATAGAATAATCTATTATTTCAGCCATGTCTTGGGGATGAGTTCTGGGTGAAGTATCTTGAGTAGTATGATTAAGATCGGCTATGGAACATACACTAATCGAATGCCAAATAGCATGCATACTTACATATCATATTATTGTGCATGAATCACATGTGGTGATATATTTATTATTGCATGAGCATACATTCATTCATTAGTAATTGAACCAGCATACTTGCACTGCACATCTCATTATTTCATATCACTAGTTGCATATACTAACTACTATTCTGTTTTTGCATATGGATTGCCATTAGAGAGTGGCATTGACCCTACTTCAATCCAAAATATTGTTTATATCTGTTTATTTACTAAGCTAAGTGTAGCTTACGCTTTCTAAGCAACATATTTCATGACCTATAGATGATGGATAGCAAGACCATGGTGATCAAGAGGGAGGACAAGGATATGATGAAGACCTTAGTTTTTATTAGAGTATTGTTTGATGATTTTAGTAGACATTGGAATAGGATTAGTTGGATTTATGTTTTTAAAGAGTTATTATCATTAGAACCAGATTTGAGTAGTTTAATAGGGATTTGATTGAAGCATGAGACTTAGAGTTATATTTATTTTCGTAGTTTTCTGATTGAAGATTGTTTTGGATGAATATTACTCTTAATTACATTATTTTCCAAAAAAATTAATTAAATGGTTTGGTAATGTATTGCTTATCCACTCCCATAGAGATATGGGGTGAGAGTTACATCTTAAATTTGGAGACTTCTATGAGATTTTCAGGTTTAGGATGTGACACAACCCTAGTCACATATGACTAACAACACATAATCAGTCCAATCCCAGACTTGTAATGTCTCACTCGTAGTGCACCTCACAAGGTCACAATTCCTCACATATTATATCCATCAATTCCTCATAAAGTAATCACAATGTCAAGTCAACATACTCATTGGATTCAAATAGAATCACAATGTTTATAGTTTACGCAACTCTTTATGAGTTTCAACCAATGCATGAGTCATTAATGTAAAATCCTATACAAGAAGCTACATGAATGCAATGCATAAGAAATACCATCATAATCACATTATAAACATGCTACCAATGCATTAAGACTAAAATACAATCCTCATCATTGAATCAACATATGTATAATTCTATTTACATTCTAAAATTATATTAAATACAATTCAAATCACCTTCATATTTCATATCCTATCTATCTAATGTCACACAGAGATTTCGATATGGTATCGATTTACCGAGGTAATTTTGGCAGACCAACCCAAAACGCAAAGTTCTCAGAAACAAGCTCGGTTGAGCCTTTGGCATGCCGAGCTCTACCGAGAATTCTCGGTAGACACTTCATCATACTGATAGGTGTATCGATGGTCCGATAGTTCCCAAAATTCAAGAATTTTTACACCTAAATCACACACAACATATATATGATTGTATAGAACACTTTAGAATAGTATTATGCACAAAACCCAATCAATATATGATATGAATACCATTACCCAATTTAATATCTTGCTAACACATAAATTTCTAGATTAGAACATACTAAACCTATAATCTATATGAAAACATAATCCTTACGCATATATATATATATATATATATATATATATATATATATATATATATTATGTCAATGCATTTGATCATTGCACACACATAGATTATGACATATATACCTAAATCATATAAAAAATAAGAGTTCCATTGAATACTTATAGTATGCTATAGGGTTCGTAGAATAGAACAATACTCTCTTCAATGTTAATGGCTAAGCCCTTCTTCAAAGCTTCAAAACTCTTCTTCTCCCTTCTACGGCTGCTCTCTTCTCTCTCTCTCTCTCTCTCTCTCTCTCTCTCTCTCTCTCAATTTTCGAAAATCATAACGAATGGGTTGATTAGGTTTGATTCTTAGGTTTAATTCAGTTTATCTTAATTCTACACCATTAGATCTAATCCAATTCTAAGAATTAATCCTGGCCATACAATCGCACTTACTTAACTTCAATGTATTGCATATGGTATCCTACAATGTACTACACCAATCACAAACAAGTAAAAGTCAAACATTAAGGCTATGTTTGGTATTGCTTTTTAGAAACACTTTTTTGATTTTGAAAGCAAAAGTTTTATTTTGAAAGAAAATAAGCGTTTGGTAACATATTGTAAAGCAATTTTTAAAAAAGCAAAAAAGCAAATTTTGCTTTTTTTGCTTCACTTAAGAAACAACATTTCGTTGCTTTTAAAAATTTGCTTCTTTGCTTCCAGAAAAATATAAAGGAAAATTAGGAAAATTGAAGCTTTTAAAAATTAATTATAGGCAAAATTAGGCCCAAGTGTTTTCACACTTCCCAATTAATGGTCAAGTGAGCCCAAATTCTCTCTTTAGGCTCACAACAAACTTTTAGAAACTATTTATGCTCAGGTGATGTTTTCCAACCAGATTACACTTTTACCCTTATTTAACTAAAAAGACCAAAAGGCCCTCAACTTAGATTACTCTTTTACCCTTTTAACAACTTTACCTTAGTTGCTCTAAACACATTACTTTCATAATTCATAACAGAGAAGAAGAAGACGACCAGGGAATTATTTGGCTATTTCTTCGGCCGGTAAGCGCACAAAGAAGAAACATTAGAAGAAGAGCTTTGCCGACAGCCATCTTCTTCTCCAACAACTATTTGTTCTACACTAGCTTCTTCATCTGTTGGTCAGTTTCTTCAACGTTTTGGACTTTTAGGGTTTTCTCCGGCAGGTAAACACATGAAGAAGAAGCATTGCCGACGAAGATGATTGAAACATAAGTCGAGGCATCTGAGAGAGTGGCTAAGTTCGGTCGAAGGATTTTAGATGAATTTAATAAGCTAGGCTTAAATGATGTATGGTTGTTTGTGAAGTGTATGTTCGAAACTTAAATGTGTATGTTCAAAACTTGAATGTTTTAAATTGTGTAAACATGTGTTGATGAAGCCATTCTTGTTTCAATGATCATTCCATTCTCATATCAAATATAGAAAATTGTTACAGGATTGTTCAATTTGACAAAAATGTTATAGGATTGTTCAATTTGAAATGAATAAAACCCAATTGTATAGAATAGGAAAACCCAGTTAATGTGCTGACTTGATAACCAAGTTATTATTTAAATTGGCAATTTGGTAATCAAGTCAGCAAATTAATTGGGTTTTCCTAAAACCCCAGTTAAATTGCTTACTAGGAAAACCCAGTTAATTTGCTAACGTGATTACCAAGTTGTCATTTTAAATAGCAACTTAGTTATCAATTCAGCACATTAATTGGGTTTTCTTATTCTATACAATGAGTGTTTCTTTTCATCTTAACTTGAGCAATTGCTCATTGGGGATTTCATCACTTGAGTATTATTAAGAATATACACCAAGACCAGATGAAAACATCACAATAGATAGTAGCTCAAGTAAAAGAAAATCCAATTGTATAGAACATGAAAACCCAGTTAATTTGCTGACTTGATTACCAAGTTGCTATGCCAAATGGCATCTTGGTGATCAAGTCAACAAATTAACTGGGTTTTATAATATTTGAACTTATTTCATACTATATTTTGTAATCTTAAACCACATCTACTTTCTAAGACTTATTGATGAACAATAAATCTTTTAACTAAAATTAATAAAAAAAATATTATTGAAAAGTAAAAGGAATCCCGACTACACAAGGGGTCATGAAGCTTTTCCTTTTCTTAGCATTATACATCAATACAATAAAATGTCACATACTCAACCCACAATCCAGAAATTTAATGAAAGATGTAATATCATGAAATTTGATGAATAATATCCTTTCCCTAGTTCTTGCCTCAATTACAAATTCCTTTTTAAAAAGCTTCGAAACAATCTTGAGTAGGTGATATTTCCCACAACTTTATTGCTTCCTTGTTTCGATGCTCTGTAAACAGTCCACTAATTCAAAGAGAATTATCGCTGGCTGAAGAAAACCCTAAAAGTCCAAAACGTTGAAGAAACTGACCAACAGATGAAGAAGAAAGTGTAGAACAAATAGTTTTTGGAGAAGAATAGGGCCGTTGGCAAAGCTCTTCTTTGTGCGCTTACCGGTCGAAGAAATAGCTGAATAATTCCCTGGTCGTCTTCTTCTTCTCCGTTCTAAAATATGAAAGTAATGGGTTTAGAGTAACTAAGGTAAAGTTGTTAAAAGGGTAAAAGAGTAATCTAGGTTAAGGGCTTTTTGGTCTTTTTAGTTAAGTAAGGGTAAAAGTGTAATCTGGTTGGAAAACATCACTTGAGCATAAATAGTTTCTAAAAGTTTGTTGTCAGCCTAAAGAGAGAATTTGGGCTCACTTGATCATTAATTAGAAAGTGTGAAAACACCTAGGCCTAATTTTTCCTTAATTATAAAGCAACATTTTGACAAATCTTGTTTGGGATTTGGGGAAGTTCTACAAAATGAATTGAGCTAAAGGCACTTTACACTGTAACAAAGTGCCTAAGCCCCAAACTATCATTTTCCCTATTTTATATTTTCTTTGAAACTGCCCTCTCTCTCTCTCTCTCTCTTCATACAAAAAGAAACCCCCCACACCACAACAACCACCACCACCACCACCACCAACACAACCACAACCACCACCACTACCACCTCCCCACCACCACTACCAAGCATGCTTTTTTCTTTTCAACAGTACAGAAAAGGTTTACCAAATAGTTATGCTTCATGAAAAGATCTTTTCAAAAGCAGAGAATTTGCTTATGCTTTCTTGCATGGTTTAAAGGATCGGATCGATCCGATCTGTACCGGGATTGACCAGGACCGGTCCGATCCCAAGCGACGATACAACTATTGTATCAAGTGGCTTTGGATCGGACTGGTCCAACTGACACGGACCAGCTGATCTGGACCGGTCCAGTGATTGGATTGGACTGATCCATCCAAAGTTTTTTTTTGTTATAATTTATAAAATGAATGATTCAACATGTATCGGCCTGGATCGGTCCGATACCGACCGATACAGCCGATCCGATGATTGATACCGTCGTTCCAACAATCGGTATTGCTGTTCCGACGACCGGTCCGGCCGATTTTTTTTCCATCTTTGGGATCGGATCTGGATCGACCGGTATCACCAATCCGGATTGGGATCGACCGGGACCGGTCCGATCCAAGATCCCGAGACTTAAAATCCTACTTTCTTGCTTCAAAAAGCAAGAAAGCATAAGCTTTACCAAAAGCAGCTTAAGTTTCTACTTAAATTTTAAATTAACTCCTTAAACTCGTAGTTAATTATAATTTTTACCCTGTGATTTAACTAGATTTTATAACACTACTACCATTGCATATTGTTCTTTAGATCACTCAACACGTCTTCTTTGAAATTTGAATCATGCCGAGGATTGTTGCATTTTTTAATTGTGTACCCAAGCCTGATCGAGCTCGGGCTTGAAGCATTTTAAATATATCGGGCCTAGGCTTACACTTTTGAACCCGAAGGTTGGATCAAACCGGGCTTAGGTACACATAACTAATATTATATTGGGACGCAAGCCTGACCCAAGCTCACCCAAACCCAACCCGTTGCCACCCCTAGGCCCAACCCGCCCTACTTATAGCCCTAATCAGCTCCAAATCGTCTATGGCATGATTGTACCAATCTCATAAACCTAAGTAAATTAGGGTTCAAATCAAGAAGAATGAAAAAAAAAATAATAATAATAATAAAGAAGAATGTAATTGAATTTACTTATAATAACAAAACTACCACCAATTTGTTTAGGCTGGAATTAGACCACTTAAAACCGGCCAGACCCCACAGGCTTCTAAGATCGCATGGGCCAGGTGGTAAAAAATAAATGGGCTTTGGCCCAATAAGGAAATACAGGCCAAAAACGATAGTGCAAGCCCAACAAGCTAGAGCGAGCCCATTTTGTCAAAGAAGGGTTGGCGCGAACCCAAGTATGTTACCAAAAACAGAACGTGCTATGAACATGGAGTAAGGAAGTGTGCCAGGTGTTAGCAGAGGAATGATTGAGGTTCCCCATTATATCCCAACTACCAAACGGTTATAGTAAAGGCCTATAAGAAGAGATCCGGCCAAAACTAAAGAGCTCTCTATAACAAATCAACCAAAGCTACACATAGCTTCATCCCTGATCCCCAGTGATCATTAGTCTAGCATTCTGCAAGGATCCTGCTGCACCTACTTTGTCATCCGAACTAGTCAACCACGGAGGAATCCCAGTCGGGCGTTCTTTAGAACCACTCTTGATTGTCCTTTGCATGCCGAATTGTGCACACGCAAAGTAGCTTAGTCGCGTCCCACAGCCGGAGCCCAAGGAACCGTTGGAGGTCCTCTCGATAGTATCTTGCATACCGAATTGTGCACACGTGAAGTAGGTTAATCACGTCCCACAATCGGAGCCCAAGGAACTTCTGGAGTTTTTTGTATTTTTCTTGTTTATCTTACTTCTTAGAAGGTTTACCTTCTAGTTGTATCGTTATCTTTGGTTTTGGTTTATATATATAAGTTGCTATTGATCGCGTAAAATCAGTTTCTCCGGATCAGCCATTGATCCTTCGAGATTAGAAGTCATATAATCGTCTGACTCACAATTGGTCGTACATCGACCGATTTACTTTGATAGTCAACTTACGCAGTTAACTTACACAACCTGTCTTTCAGTGAACTCTTAAGAGTTCTGGCACGCCTGCACCCACTTCGGCCACACGACTGAGAGTGAACCTACAAACCGACCAGGAAGCGAGTTGGAGTTGGTTTTTTGGACCAACATAATTTGGCACGCCCGGTGGGACACATCTGGTGAAGGTAAAGCGCACCAAAAACTAGAGCTGGTGGTCGGTCAAGAGAAGATGACCGCGATGGAATGGACATTATCCAAGAAGAAGTAGTAGAAAGCATTGCCGCACCGGCCGAAACACTAGGCCAGGCTAATCCAATGGCAGAGGTAGGATCGACATCCGCTCCGTTTAATAACAGTGTTTTAATGATGTTACTGGCTATAAATCATACTTTAATGAGGATAAGCGTCGATCAAGGACGCACTTATGCAGCCATTGCAGAATGATTCACTAGAATGCCTTTCGAAATGGAGTCCTTGATCAAGCATGAACATAGTTCGTTCGGAGAAGGTGAAAGCCCAACCAGGAGGAATCTTAACGGGAATGGAGTGTTTAACTTGTTGAATTACCACCAGCCATGCCTACTCCTCCAAGGCTGACTAGGCCAGTAAATGACCGAAATGAGCCCCTTGGCCATAAAGGTCAGGCAAGGACCGAACAAGTACTGCCGAATGTTGATGTTCAGGCACTTCTACCGGTTAGAGAAACGGAGAGAGGCCAAGTATATCACAGGGTCCAAGAGGTAATGACTAACATGACAACTCGACGTTTGTCTAGACCATCACACCGGAAACCATACCCTGATTGGGTGGATCTCAGGTATGAATTCTCAAGGGGATATAGGATCCATGACTTTTCATTGTTCTCAGGAGATGATGGTCAATCGACCATTGAGCATGTGGGCCGATTTACGGTACAGTGTGGAGAATTATCACCAAGTGAATATCATAAGTTAAGAGCAAACATTAGAAATCCAAGACAAGAAAGAAATGTCTTCGGAGCTTACTTTCTTAGAAGAAGAAGAATATGGTATGTTGCTACATCAACTCCTGGCCCAATTCCATGGCACCGATGCTTCAGAACGTCGCCATTGACGGGTGATACCTCCCTAGAAGAGAAGACCAGCACAGAAGAGACCCAAACCATTCAGTTTGGATCACTGACTCCGGTGACCATGGACTGCAATATGGTCTTTATTCTACCAACATCTTTTTAGGTGAAGGAGGAGTATGGTGAGTTAGACACGGAAGAAGAAGTAGGCCAAGAGGCCACAGTGGCCACGCTGGCCAGCATCTACTAGGAACAAAATTCGACTAACCAGGTAGGAGTGAAGCGTGAAACTGTCCAACCCATAATCAATTCTGACGACAAGACGGATAAAGTAGTTTTTGAAAAGCCGTCATGGAAGATGGCTCAGTATTTACGGCCATTGTACATCAATATACACATGGACGGGATTCCGGTTACTAGAGTCCTGGTTGATAATGGGGCAGCCGTAAACATATTGCCTAGTAGGGTAACGAAAAAAGTTGGAAAGGCTTTAATTGACTTAATTTTTAATCGAAATAACGGTCACAAATTTTGCAGGAGGAACTTCAACCACTCAGGGAGTGCTGCTAGTAGAATTGGAGATTGGATGGAAGAAAGGCTTGACCGCTTTCTTCATAGTAGAATCGTCGTCCAGTTACAACGTGTTGCTAGGACGTGATTGGATTCATTCAAATATGTGCATACCATCTTCCGTTCATCAATTCCTGATTTTTTGGAATGATAACAAAGTGAAAATTGTCAAGGCCGATGGACGGCCTTTTCTGACAGATTCTAATTTAGCTGAGGCATTATTGTACGGAGGAGAGATAGGGCTAGTGAAGTTTACAAAGGACAAAAGACAAGGTCGACTGACAGAAATTTTCGTAATGGTCGATAATGAACTAAGCCAGGAGAAAGCTAGACCGACAATGATAGTTCCTTATCAGTCAAGCTGGGATTACAAAATTTAGGAAGTGCCATGATGAATGAACAAAGGAAGAAAGTGAGGTTGGCCACAGTTAGGACCACCATGTTACGTTTGAAAGTCTATATGAACGGAAAACAACTAGATGAGGAAATTTCTGTCTCATCGGCCGAATGTATCACAGAAGAAGACGCGGATACGACTGAAGGACTGCCCATGCAAGATATCGAGGCGACCCCTGGTAAATTGGACGCCGTAAAAGCTGAGGTACAAGACCCGTTGACAGAAATAGAGTTAGGTAGTGTGGCCGACCATCGGCCAGTGTATATAAGTAGTTTGCTTCCAAATCTGTATATACGCGAGTTAATAGAATTACTTGTTGAATTCCAAGATTGTTTTGCTTGGAACTATCATGAATTGGCAGGTTTAAACCGAAAATGGGTTGAACATCGGTTACCTTATAAAGCAGGTTATAGACCCCATAAACAGCAGGCTAGAAGAATGACGGCCAAAGTAACAGAAAAAATAAAAGAAGAAATTGAGAGGCTGCTAAAACAGGCTTCATTCAGCTAGTCCATTATGCAGAATGGGTTTTGAACGTAGTACCTATCATGAAAAAGAATGTCAAAATTAGGATGTGCATTGACTTTAGAAACCTAAACTTGGCAACCTCGAAGGATAAATATCCAATGCCTATGGCCAATTTATTGATAGATGGGGCGGCCAGGCACCAGGTATTATCCTTCATGGATAGAAACTCAAGTTACAACCAAATTAATATAGCGGCTGAAGATGCGGAAAAGACTACATTTCGAGGGTCGGGGGCAATAGGCCTATATTGTTGGGTCGTAATGCCATTCGGTTTGAAAAATGCTGGAGCCACATACCAAAGGGCAATGAACAGTATTTTTCATGATATGATTGGCAAAAATATGTAGTCTTACATAGATGACAGAGTAGTAAAATCGGCAGAAATAGCTGAACACCTCAAGCACTTAAAAGCCTCATTCGAGAGAATGCGTATGCACAAGTTGAAGATGAACCCCCTAAAATGTGCATTCGAGGTGTCGGTAGGGAACTTCTTGGGATTTTTGGTACACCAAAGGGGAATTGAGATAGTCAAGAACAAAGCAAAAGCTATCTCAGAAGTTAGCCTGCCGAGTAATTCCTTTTTATTACTCGTCAGGCTTGCACAAATAATAAGAAAAGAACAAAGCAAAAACTATCTCAGAAGCTAGCATGCCGAGTAATTCCTTTTTATTACTCGGCAAGCTTGCACAAATAATAAGGCCGAATACGAAGCACTGATCATAGGAATGGAAATCCTATTGGACATGGGTGCGAAAGAGGTTTTTATCAAATGGGATTCACAGTTGGTTATTAATCAACTGGGGGCAAGTATAAATGCCTAAGTTGCCAACTTATGCCATTATATGCAGTAGCCTGCCAATTGATGGAAGAGTTTGATGACGTGATATTATCCCACTGTCCACGGGAACAAAATGAGAAAGCTAATGAAATGGCTCAGACAGAATTAGGGCTAAGGATCCTGGAAGGGATGATCGAAAGAACCATCTTCGTCCAAAAAAGATCACTACCGTCAGTCAAAAGAAGGTTTGAGTCGTTAGACATCATGCATGTCGAAACACAGCTTGACGACTAGTGAACCCCGTTTTTAGAATACTTAACAACTCCTAATTTGAGGAGTGATAAGAAGTTAAAAATAACATCAAACAGATTCGTGGTGATGGCCGGGGAATTATATAGAAGAGTCTAGATGGCATGCTAGTAAGGTGTTTAAGCTTGCTTGAAGCAAGGCTAAGTATGGCAAAATGTATGAGGGGATATGTAGAGCACACCAAGCTGGCATTAAGATGAGGTGGCTAATAAGAAGGCATGGATATTATTGGCCGACAATACTGAAAGATTGCATCAAATATGCCAAGGGGTGTGAAACATGCCAAAGACATGGCCCAGTTCATAGGGTATCGGCCATAGACTTGCATGTAATAGTGAAACCGTGGCCGTTCAGAGGATGCGCTATGGATTTAATTGGCAAAATATACCCTCAATCCCTCATCAAGACTACACGGATTCATCATTGTGGCTACAGATTACTTTATCAAGTGGGCAGAAGTTAAGCCAATGAAAAGTGTTGGGCAGTCAGACATTATTGAGTTCATACAAGAACAAATTGTCCATCGATTTGGAATTCCAGAAACAATAACGGCCGATCAAGGTTCAATGTTTACTTGGGGGCAGGTGGCTAAATTTGTAGATAAGTACGGAATTAAGATTATTAATTCAACTCCTTATTATGCTCAAGCAAACGGCCAGGCTAATTCCACCAACAAAGTATTAAAGAACATCTTAAGAAAGATGGTCGAAGACGGGCCAAAATATTGGCACAAAACCTTGTCAGAAGCCTTATGGACTTATCGTACTACCTTTAAGTCAGGAACAGGGAATACCCATTTTGCCTTGACTTTCGGCCATGATGCCGTCATACCCTTAGAGATCACAGTTCCTTCAATAAGAACGATAATGCAGCATTAGATGCCACCGGAGGAATATACGGAAGCCATGATGATAGGTCTAGAAGACCTAAATGAATCAAGACTTAAGGCATTTGAGGAATTACAAGCCCAGAAGAAACTTGTGGCAAGATCGTCTAATAGAAAAGTCAAAAATAAGTCATTCGCTGAAGGTGACTTAGTATGGAAAACAATATTGCCAGTTGGTCGTAAGGACCACGTATATGGAAAATGGTCGCCCACCTGGGAAGGACCATACAAGATCCATAGAGTTCTAAAAGAAGGAGCATATACCATTCATTCAACAGAATCGACCGAAGAAAAAACAATCAACGGTCAATTTTTGAAAAAGTACTTCCCAACTATGTGGGAATCAAGGGAAAATGAGTAAAACAACCAGATATGGCCCAAAATATGCATAACGGACAAAGCGGGTCGAGTAGTATAAAAAGATGGTTGATTATCAACCAATCAGAAATAAGTACATCAAAAAACAGTAACAGCTATAAAGAGACGAATTCTGGAATGGCTCAGCTGGCTAACCAGAGAATATAAAATAGTTCACAAACCAAGGCTCTTAAGATTGTTGAATTTAGCCTACAACGCCTCAGCCATCTCAGTGGTGTGTTGCTTTCGGCTATCCCATTCGCCCTCCTTTGTTTTCACAGCTTTGGCAGCCTCCATTTTCCTGGGTAATTCAGCCGCAATCCCCCGCTGAACGAACAATATGCTGTGTTTGGCGGCCTGCCTTGTCGTCACAACTGCAAGTAGACTTTCTTTCTCCTCTTGCAATCTTCTCTTCTCCTCATCTATTTCTAAAAAGCGTTGATGGGCTTGGGTGATCTCAAGGTCAGCAGCTTCTATTTCGAATGCTTTGGCCCCAAAGGATCCCCACAACAAAATCACTTCTTCTAGCTTTTGTGCAAGGTCTTGCAGAAAAGATTCTGCTTCTTTTTCTTCACGATGTGCTGACAGAAAATCCCGCAACCCAAGCCGGCACCTCAACTAGAGCAGAAATAATAGAAGAATCGGTCGTCTTAGACAACTGAAGAATGTCAAAATATTCATGAAAAACAGAGAGATGTGCATCATCTTCAAATTCGGTCAAATCTAGAGAAAATAGTTTTTGAAGCTCAGACTTAGCCTTCTCTAAGGCAGAAGACATGGCTAACTCAGAAGACGGAAAAGCAAGGACTAAAGCAGAAGAGTCTCGCAGGAAGTCATTCATCGATTTAAGATAAGAGTCAAAATCGGCAGGAAGTGCAGGCGAAGCAGAACCGGGACTTTTCATTGAATGAGATTCAACAATAGTTTCTTGGGAAAGAGGTGTGTCACAACCCAAACTTAAGGTAATTCATGTGGAACCCCTTAGGTTCGAACCGTGACTCTCACCCCAACCGAAATCGGGAGTGACAGTCAACTATAGAGCCAAACCATAGAAATAATGAAACTTGAAGGAATTTATTTTACTGAAATTAATCAAAATATATTTAAGTTATTACATTTAAAACACTTAAGGAAATCACAGCGGAAAACAAATAAAATACTTTATTTCCAAGTTTAAATCAAATTTCTATCCCTATACATAATATCTAATCTAGGAATTAAATAAGCCCTATTACAGACTTCTAAGTAAACTTATTCTACATAATCATCAAATCCAGTCACGTAATCCTCATCTTGATCTCCAACTAAATTACCTGAAATTGCGCAAAGGCGTCAGCTACACTTAGCCCAATAAGTAAATCAATTAAAATATATTTTTAATTGGAATATGGTCAATGCCATACTCAATGATATAACATAGATAAGACAGTAATAATTTGCAATAAAACATGATCATATAATAGTCAATGCAATGCAATATGAATGCTAGTTCAATTATTAATGAATGCAATGCATGCTCATGTAAAAATAAAAGGGGTGATCACCAAGTGTGATCCACACAAAGACATGTTGTGCAAACATGCATGCTGTTTGGCATTCGATTAATGTATATTCACACTAGATCTGAGTCCAATATCCAAGAATGTCCCACCATAGTGGATTCATTCCCCAATATATATAGCAACGTGATAATTGGACTATTTTATGTGCGCATCATAGTTTCTATAAGCTTCGACCTAGAGGTACAAGCGCTTCAGTTATTTGCGATCATAGGGAATATCCCAAGGGGCCATCACGTGAACATCTCCTTTGTAATCCATACATTAGTCGATTTACTAACAAAATTTCACTCGGCATCCGTTACGTATAATAATACGCTATCGAGATGAAAATAATGGGGTAATATTGGGACGGTCAAATCCCTCAACCTATATAATTGTTCATCCGGGACTTCCTCACCAAATCATGATATCACTCATATTTGATCAGAAACTTCAACAGACGTGAAGTCTGATGGCAAAGTCTGTCTTATGACCAGAATAGGGTCAATAAAGCAAAGTGGTTATGCTGTGCATGTGTGGTGATAGTGCACCCTAATTAGACATGCAATTAATTGTACAATTGTGTAATAATTCTAAGTATACAATATGAAGTTTCATAGCATGGTAGTCAATCCAGTCAAATTATACATAATGTGTGATTCAACATATATAATTATAAATCAGTTAATTCAGTCATCAATTAATGTCATAGATCAATCATAATTATCATACAACCAATAACATTAAATCAACAATCAAATACACCACATACTTCCCATTAATTAACCCAACCTGGGCTGACTGGCAGGCTAACCGGCACACCGGTTGGTCACCGACAGCCTAGGCATGGGCCAAAAACCATAATATGCAGACTATGGTCCTACCGGCAGGCTAACCGGCACACCGATTGGCCACCTGTAGGCTAGGTAGGGACTAAACTTCCAAGTTCACAGACAATATGACCACCGGTGGCTAGGCAGAGTGGTCAAAGTATAAAACTGATGTCCGGTAGGCTGACCGGCACGCCGGTTGGTCTGCTGGATGCCACCTGGGTGAACCGGTGGCCTAGCCGGCACGCCGGCAGGCTGCCGGTTGGCCCAGAAAGTGCAAAATAGCATGAAATTCATATTATAAGTTGGTTTTAGCAATTTAATTCAACAGAGACTCATGTTTAAAACAAATTCAGAACCTAACCAAATCAAAACAATAATCAAAATCACATCTTACCTTGCTTGGAATGAATTTGTTTTAGAGATCTTAAAGTTTTATGAAAAGCAATTGTTCTTGAGTTTGAATTCAATGTGCTATGTCATATTCAAAGAATATGGTATATCACCTAATCCAAATAAAAAATATAGAATAATTGAGTTTACTTACCTTGCTCAATGCTTTGGATCTTCCTCTTCTTCGGCTCAGTTCAGATTTGAACTGTTCTTCCTCAACTTTAGCTCCAGCAATCACTTAGACTTTAGTTTAATGATTTCGACATCCCATGTAGTGTTTATATAGTTTTTAATCTTGTCTCATAATTATTCTAGAGTTAAACTTAGTTTAGGATTAAGTTTTGGTCTATAGCCCTTGGATTACATTAGTTAATTTTCAGCCTTTAGATTAAAGTGTCCTAGTTCTAGTGTGAGTTAATCATTACTCTTACCTAACCTTATCCTAATTAGATTACGTTCCTTATCTTTTTAATCCTACCCCTTAGATTAGTCTAATTAATCCTAACCATTAATTTAAGTCTTCTAATCATATTAGGAATATTAATGGGTGTCTAAACATTGGTTTAGAGTCCTAGTTCTATTATAACTTAGCTTTTATTTTATATGGTTTAATTAGCACAAAAATTATCTATTTAATTAACCTAATTGGACTCTAGTTTAGTTGGGCCTTAATCCTATTGGGCTTTACTTAAGTCCATCTAATTACTTGTTAGAGCTAGGTCCTGTTTGGTTAGTTTTATTTTAATCTATTAAATCAATTTTCTTTTTAAGCTGAAATGACCTTTGTTTATAACCTATAGTTTTATTTTATTAATTACTTTAGGTTAGTGGAATTATTAGCTTTTAGATTTATGATTAAAAGTCCCTACCACATCTTAGCTACACATTATAACTTAAAAAATTATGATTGTGTGTGAAGTACTTTAGTTTCCTATTGTGCAACCCACCAATCACAAGCAGTCAAAGTCAAAGGTGTAACTATCTTACTAAAATTTTAAATTATCCCTATATTTTTAGTTAATTATAAATTAATCCCTATAAAAGTTTAGGTTATTACAAGGTGGTAGAGTCTCAGGAGTACCAATAGAAGGATCGACCATTACCGTTTGCGTATGGCCTGAGAACTCACTCGAAAACATCGCCTCTATTTCTTTGTCAACCTCACTTTCCTGAGGAAGGTTCCCCCAGTCGGGTGATCTCCCCGCTGACTGTTTGAGGCACTTTGCAGCAGAGGGAACCAAATGAGTGACAAGCTGTCGTTCTTCAAACGAGGTAACGGTAGGGACATCTTCTTCCGAAAGGTCAACGAGCGCGCCAGGGTTTGAGGTGGTAAGGATTCTCTCAAAATGATGGGAGGACTGCCGGGTCGGCTGCAACTTGGGATTTATAGGCTGTTTCCTTTTAGATGATCGAGGGGTAGCCAAGCTTTCGTCATCAACGATGTTCTCAACTGGAGCAGCACCAACAGACTGATCATTAGACGGTGGTGGAAAGGCTTTTGCTGCAAGGACAATCAAAGCCATGAACTTAAATTTAGAAAGGCCAAAAAGGCCAAAGCAATAATGAATGATTGTTTCAAAAGTACCAATTGGAGTGTTGGCTAACGGTGAGGCCAAAATCACGCCAGTTGCTAAGAACTCTCGATGGTCGAACATGCCGTTGAAATTTACTGGTTTCATGGGTTGGTCAAGAGGTAAAAGGGGTTCGGCCATACCTAGGGCTGAATTAGGGATTGGAGGTGGCTCAGGAAGTGGTGTAAAATATTGGACCATATCTAATTCAAATACCCCAGAAGAGTCAGACCCGGCCAAAAGCTAGACCTGCAGACAATCCATATCATGGGTAACTGATTTCTCGGCCAACGCCTGATCCAATTTGCTTTTAGGAGGTTAAGGGAATTAGTAGGATTCCATTTAAACCCATAATAATTTTCAAATAGGATAATGGACTTCATGGTCAAAAATTACCTGACTTGGTTTTTGGAGGTTGTTCGGAGGGAATAGAAGCAATGGCTTTCTCGTTTTTCTTTGAAGTCTTCCTTTTAGTGGTTTGAGTGAATCAATGGGAAGTGACAGAGCCATTTCAGTAAGAGGATTCAATTGATACAAGTAAATTGGTAGAGTTGAAGCAAAAGCGGAGCTAAAATAGTTGGTCCACCATGTGTGAAAAGCAAGAGAAGAGGTCGGACGATTCGGACAATGTGAAATAGAGAAGTCTACAGCTGAACGATCAAAGTACTGGCTAACACGACTGATTTCTTTCGATTGAGATATAATGGTGCGAAGATATGGCAGCCGATTAAATGAAGTGAGAGCAGGGGCAGGAATGATTTGGGCAAACCCAAATTGCCGAGCTAATAAATTAGGGAGATAAATCTCAAGCCCGCATTTCTGATTGCGGTCGGGGGTACCCTCCTCCAGAGATCCAAAGTGTAAATCCCGACAGATCAGATAAGAAGTCCAAATCTGATTCCTCTTAGTAACGACCAAAGGATCGTCTGAACTTTTAAAAAGAGAGATACTAAGGAACTTTGAATGGACGAAATCAATCGGGAATGGGAGAAATAGTATATCAGACCTATCATAAGGAAGACTGAATAAAAACTAAAAAGATTCTACAAAAGAGTGAGAAATAGGACTGACACTCATCCAACGATGGCTGCGAAAAAGAAGACTTGACATAGGAGACATAACAGCCTGGGCAAAAAATCCAGGGAAGTACTCCCAGACCCAAAACTGGAGGAGCCATAGAGGACCTCCCACAGAGGAAAGATTTTTACTGGTAAGACTGAACAGTCCTCGATAGAGTTGTGAAAGATAAAACGGGGCCAATGTAAGAGACCGACCGTCGGCCAGAGCACAAGCGACCCGAGTATACTCCTTTGTCAGTTGACCGGAAGCTACGCAAAGGGTACGACAAAGGAACATTAACAAAAAGGAACAATATTCTTGAATGTCGGAAGAGGAAGATTTTTTCTTTTCCCTATTCATGAAGGTACCATACGCAACTCTCGTTTTGGTATTGTCGAAAGGAATATTGGAAGCAGGAAGATCGTCATCAACGGATTCACCAATAGGAGGCAAACTGGTGAGAACTGTTGGTAGAGCGAGACCAAAAGCAAACAAGAGCAGCGAGCATAGTGTGAGACATGCAAAGTTCGTACCGGGAATATTGAATAAGTTCGAATATGCCTATAGATTTCCAGTTATTATAAAAGAATGGCGAAAGACGGTCGATCCAAGCGACCCACTCGGCATTGGCCTTCGGCCATGACCTAAGCAAGCGGCCAGCAGTCCATGCCTGCTAGTCAAGAAAAGGGACGTCATCTAAGAAACTTTTACCAAAATACAGTGGGAAGATGGGTTGTAAAGCAGAGGCTAAGGAACGATTGATTTTAGAAAAAGATGGGCCAACGGCCGAAGAATCCTCATAGGAAATGATTATACTTTAATCAACTTGTGAAAAAAGGGAAGAAGCTGAAGTAAAGCTGGACGCCATTGATGGATCAAGGAAATGCTCCAAAAGAAGACGGAAGAAGAAACTGGAGAATAAAGTGGTTTGAAATTTGATAAGATAGGTTTTAAAAGGGATAATGATGATCGTCGTTTTCCAAGGAAAGTTTTTAATAAGATTTCTCTTGCTAGTTCAAAAACGTTTTGAAAAGACAAGAGAAGGGGGCAATGTTTAGGTCGGAATTAGACCGCCTGAAAACCGGCCAGACCCCACAGGCTTCTAAGACTGCATGGGCCAAGCAGTAAGAAAGGAATGGGCTTTGGCCCAATAAGGCAATACAATCCTAAAAAGATAGCGCAGGCACAGCAAGCTAGCGCGAGCCCGGTTTGTCAAAGAAAGGCTGTGTAATGACCTGAACTTTTAAAATATATTTATTATAATTTATTTATAATATAGTTGTATCATTTATATGATATAGGGGTGTTTTCGTAACATAGTTTCCAAATTAGGGGTCAAACTGATATTATGAGAAGTTGAGGGT
>JAUPMG010198992.1:0-10043 GCA_031762675.1 Pachysandra terminalis
TTTCCTTGCGTATCCACCGTATCCGTGATTTTTACACCATATCCATGCGTATCCGTGTCGATACTCGATACGTATCCGTTTTCGGGCCGACCGATACGCCACCTCGATATGATATTTTGAACCATGATCAAGAGTGATGCCAAGAGTTTTAACATCAATTCCCAATGCATGAGGAGGTTTTGTGAACTCAGGCCATCCTGAACAGGATCTCTCTCAGTCAAACATCAGTCACTGACGCCCTACACCAACTGGACATCTTTGGGCTATATATGTCTATTATGTTCATATATTAGTGGCGGCATTGAAAGAATGCCACCCTTCAAATTCCTGACAGCACAATCCCATGATTTCACTATAGCTCTATCGAGTTGATCGCAGCTATTTGACAGAATATAAGAGACTATGGCTTTGAGACTTGCTGGAGACTCGCAAGACAGCCTTTTTTTTATGCATAACATACTAAAAGGAGAGGAAAAGCGTATAATAAGAAACATAGAGAGCCAACAAAAGGCTGACCGCAAGCAAGGTTCGCAATGTCGATGTCTCCTGGTAGCTCAAGCGATATGTCACCGAAACGGGAGAAAAAAGTGGAAACCAAGGGGAAATGTAGGGAAACCATGGGTTTTTTATGGTTTTTTTTTGCCGTAAACTTTAAGCATGCCTATTTAAGGCTTAGATGCATCCAAATGCATAAAAAATACAAAAAAAAAAATTCCTGCACAATAAGTCAATACTTGAGGGGGGTTAACTTACATGCTGTCGAGTTTGTAAGCTGTAAAAATTACGCTATATGTAATTAATTCAAACTAAAAGTGAATGCAAGTCAAACTAAAAGATAACTTAATAACAAAATGGAAATGCCATCAATGATCAAACTACACGTGAATGTAAGTCAAACTAAGAAAATACATAAAACTAGAAATCAAGTGCCATCAATCTAAAGTCTGCATGTGTGGGCCACTCCTATCCAAAGCGAATAACGGGGGAAAAAGGGAATCTGAGTGAAATGATGGGGAAATGTGAGGTTTTTGCTGGGTCTCCCTTCCTCCCCCAAAAAAAAAAAGTTTTAAACACCCTAATTAGTGTCTAAATACATCAAAAAATGCAAAAACAAATGTCTACATATCAAGGGACATCGCTTAAAGGAGGTTCACCTACTCGTTATGGGTGTGCAAGCCGTATAAAAATTGATGTAATATAATCTACTTAAACTAAATCCTTATGTGTTGCACATCTCACAACTAAAAGTACATGAAAATACACAAATAAGATACATACAATACCAATTTTAAATCATAACTTCAATTTTTTTAATCTGCTTTTTTTTTTTCACATAATAGTTAAACAGTTCAAAAATTAATATTTACTAATATAAAATATTCATTTCAATTTTTTTCATATTTTTTAAATGCTTTCAAAAAAATTTGAATTTTCCTCCATGTTGCCAATGTCGAGAGACATGGGAGAAATATCAAAAAAAATTGAAATTATTTCCCCATCTCGCCGACATGGGGGTAAAAACGAAAACTAGCAATTTACAACCAAATTTCGTGCCGCCCTTGGGGGAAATGGCAACATGTCGCCAGATTTTGCCGACATGTCGAGAAAATTGCAAACCTTGGCCACAAGGATCAATAAAGAGAAAGATAACAACAGTAATCTTGAATTTTGGTTAGTCGGAATCAAAAGGAAAATAAATTGAAGTTTCCAACAAAAATTTTATGTTTTATTCATTGGAAAATTTGGGCCCATTGGAAAGTACCTATCCAAAAGAGTCATTTCAGTCAAAATCCCCTCAAACTTTTCCCCTACTTCCATCATTTTCCAACTAACCAAAATACTGCCTAACGCTCCGTTTGGATATCAAGAAAATGCCATAAGGTTATGTGAGAAAGTAATATATATGAAAACAATGTGAAAGAAAGTGAAAATAACTTTCCTGATACTGTTTGGATGTTGCAAGAAAATTGTATGATTACTAATGAAAATCATGTAATTGTGCGTTTGGTTAGCAAGAAAAACATAAGAATTCTGAACATGATTTCTAATTCTGTCCTTATTTATGTTATGTCAAACCGACTTCAATTTGGTTTGAGTTTGGTTTCTAGATTTTGAGCTTGATTTTGGTTTTGAAATTATAAAATTGAATTAGCCCAGTTTGGTTTGGGATTGAAACCTCGGTTAAACCGAACCAAATCGAAAACCAATCTATACTCTAGTGTATATAATCTAAACCAAACCGATTTAAAGCGAATTATAGTCTATATATATATATATATATATATATATATATATCTGTTGTTAAAATCTTACGATTCGACCCTAGATCGATTCAAATCAATGAAAAAATTGCTTTATGTTTGAATCTTAAGATTTGCACATTGAATTTTACGATTTACGATTTAATCGTAATCCGATTCAAACCATTCAACTCTCCAACACTAAAAAAAATATCCACTTCTTTTTGTTACCGGAAAATTTTCCTTTTTCTGGTTTGATCCCTGTTTATATTGAACATAGTACTCTAAAATGATTAATTATAAGTAATGGAACATAGTTTACTAATTTTAAACAATAAAAAATCCCTTCTCCTAAGAGAAATCCCAAAACCCAAATTCCAAACCCTACTTCTAGTAAACTACTATGATGACTCTTACAATTTACGATTCAAAATTACGATTCGATTCTAAGTGGCCCCTATCGATTTTTAATTCAATTCACGTTTTGACAACCTTAATATATATATATATATGTCAACCCTTGTAAATTTGGATGTTTAGGAAGGGCATTGTAGGAAGAAGACAAAAAAACTTTTCTCACCACGCATTTTCGAACTAATCTCACAAGAAAAAAAAAATTTTGCCTTTTTGATCATTCATTTTCTCACAAAACTAGTGGGCCCCACAGTTTCTTGCATTTTCTTGGTATCCAAACGCATCCGAGATGCGAGAAAAGTAAACTTTCTTTCATTCTCTCACATTTTCTCAATATCCAAACGCAACCTAAGGCATAAAAGATGGAAGACTAAAAATTACTGCAAACTCTAATCACCCCTCCCCAAATGGCATCTCCTCTCTAGGAATGCCAACAAAAAACTCCTCTCTCCCCACTCCGTCCTTAGCCAACTTGTCTGCAAGTTCATTTGATGGTCTTCACACATAAGTAAACGATATGTTCATCCCATTTGCCAAAGAGTGAGCCAAACGAATTGAATGTACGAGTCTCCAAGAGCATAGCCTGGGGAGAGGCTAGCCAAGGTACCACCAATGAAGAGTCCCCCTCCACCTCCAAAGTGTGGAATCCTTGAGACTTCATGTCCCTAAGTCCTCCTACTAAAGCACAAAACTCATAAGACATGTTTCTGGCAATATAATATTTGTTAAAAGCGTATAATTCATTATATAAAAAAGTTAATTCTTTAATTTAAAACTAATAACAAACAATGACAAAGAGGAGAGGCGTTATAGAAAACAAAAATTTAGAAAATATATGACAAGAAAAGAAAGGTCAATTTACAAAAAAAAAAAAAATAGAAAATAAAAAAAGATTAGATCACAATAGTTTGGATTATCTCCAACCACACTGCCCAAGTCTCCCCAACTAGTCAATGAAAGATGGTGAAGAACACTCCACAATCAGATCCCGATAGCCCTGCACCCTAGCGAACTTCAGCCCAGCCACTAGAGCCACCAAAACTGCCCTCACCGACTCACCACCACCACCTGGGCCAGAGAGAGCAAATAGACAAGTCCCCCTCACTATCTCTAAACACATCACTAACTCCGGAGGACCCGACAGAATCCATGGGGAAGCCATCAATGTTAAGCTTCACCTACCCCGTCTCCGGGGGCCGCCAAATAGAATGCATCGGCAAAAGGCACCTGCCACTCACAGAGATCCTAAACCAGTCTCATTGGATATCTGCCGTAGTGATACCCACAAATTGAGTCCTCACCGCCGCCCAAGAAGCTATAGAGACCATAATCCGCTCAACCATGCTCGAAGTCGAGGACGCAGTATCCTGGAAAATCCTAAGGTTACGCTCCCTCCAGATATGCCATAAGGTAGCCTGAAACACCAAACGGTACAAAATGCGTCCTCTCTCAGCCAACCCAAGGAAACACCACTGAACAAACAGATGACAAATGCCCACCGGCATAACCCACACCCGCCCAATACTACACAAAAAGAATCTCCAAATCTCAACAGTCACCGAGAAGTGCAAGAACAGATGATCAGGTGTCTCCTCCTCTGCTCTGCATAAGAAACACAATTGAGGTGAGAGAGCCACATACCTCCTCCTTTGGTTCATATTCGTTGTATTAATCTGATAAAGCAATGCAGAACAGACAAAAACCCTAACTTTAGATGGGGCAGGAGAGGACCACACAGACTGGGCAGAAAAGGAAAAAAGAGGCCCAATTCTATTAGTACGGAATTGACTGAAAAAGAACTGACACGCACTTTTCGGATCCAGGGGACCAAATCCTCCTATCCGGCCACTCCTGAGACACGATTAACTCCCCGACAGACTCAAAAAAGAAGCCAACTCCTTCATCTCCACCTCCCTAACATTTCTACGGAGAAGGAGATTCCACACAAGGACAGACTCCAACCAAGAAAAGACCTCACTAACCATAGAAGACTGAAGCTGAAGCTGGACTAATCTAAAAACTCTAGGAAAGCGAAGTTGAAAGGGAACCTCCTCAAACCACACATCAAACCAGAAGGAAACAGAAGACCCACACCCCACCATGTAACGAATCAAGGAAAAGAATAGGGGGGCCAAGACCAAAACTGCTTTCCACAGGCTTGCCGACAACACTCTAGCAATCAGATTTGGATCCATCCTATTCACCTGAATTCCATAATTGCTAACAATCACTTTGCACCAAAGACTATCCCGCTCATTGCTGAACCTCCAAAGCCATTCAGCCAACCAAGCCGAATTCCGGTCCACTGTTTTACCCAAATTCAAACCACCTAACTCCCTCGCCTTACAAACCTCCTCCCAGTTAACCAAATGGTCCCTCCTTTACCCGTTTCCCTCCCATAAAAACCTCCGTTGAAGCTTCTCGATACGAGAAGCCACCCCTCTAGGCATACGAAAAAGAGACATGTAATACACAGGAAGATTAGCCATAACGGCCTGAATAACAGTGATCCTACCACCCAAGGACAAATAGTTTCTCTTCCAGCCCGCCAAGCGCTGCTCGATCCTCTCAATAACAAAATCCCAAAAGACCAACGATCTGGGATTACCCCCCAAAGGTAACCCCAAGTAGGACAAAGGCCACTCCCCCTCCCTACAACCTAACGCTGCGACACACTCAACCATCACCTCCTCCTCCACATGAATGCTTGACATCGAAGTCTTCTCCAAATTTACCTTCATACCCGACACCATCTCAAACACTTGAAGGATACTCTTAACCCATCTAACCTGGTCAGTGTCCGCTTCAATGAACATAATCGTGTCATCAGCAAACTGGAGGTGGGACACCTTGACCTCATCCCTCCCAATCCAATGGCAAGGGGTAGATTGCTACATAGAACAAGGCATATATTGAATATAGTCTTGCGTCGATGGATGTTGACAATGACCAAGGACCTCCCCTTTTGCACCTACATGTGGCTATGATAATGGGTCCTACGATTCCCCGTCCCAAACATCATATGGGTGTGGGGAATCAAATGGATCTAAATATGGATAGTCGGACAATAAAATAGATAAGGTTATGCTCAAACATCCTAAAGCCAGGGATACAATGACGCCTAGTTCCAAACATCATTTTATAGCAATGGAGATTCATATGCATTTAGTCATGCATTACATGGGCAACAAAACTACAGATACGATCAGAGATGCTATCAGCATCCAGAGTATCCAGTCCGAGTATGCTAGTCTACTTGAATGATGACGCTTACCAGAAGGTTATCCATGACTATATGAATTTGTATCGTCACACCATGAGTTAGGACTAGTGTGTGTATACTTAAAGCAATAATATTAGCATTGTCTCAATCAAGATAATGACAACTTTGAACCAGTCAAGATCTCCTTGTGGTTATGAGTCACATAACCACATATTGTTTTTCAAAGTAATTATGATTTTTATTGGTTATTGTATTAGTTTGTGGTCCTAAAACAATCTGTGTATGTTGTTTGGAGTGTCAAGAGATCAGATATGCAAGACGACATAAACATATAAGCTTATACTATCCTTACATCTTCAATTTCATTGATTTTTTTTAAGTTTTCGAGTTCTTCGGTGTATACAAGTCAGATTCAACATTCTACAAAATTTCAACCTTCTAATAATCATTCCCCAAAACAACTATTTTTGTGATTTTCCCACAGTATTCCCCTACTTTGGGTTTGTGATGATGCATCCCACAATATTGACATTTAAAACATTTGCAGCACTCTCAGGGGTTAAGAAGCTCTACAACGTCAAATAAAAACAGTAAGAATATGATACAAACAAGAAAATCCAGTATGAATCAAAGTAATCATTAAATAAGAAAAAAGATGACACATCCAGAAGCAATATTGAAGCAACTAAGAAAGTATGTACAGAAAATAAAATTGCACATACAAAATCTATAATGGTCAATTTAGCAGTGGAAGAGGAAAGGAAGATTCTGACCTTTTCAAAAATGAATAATAAAGAATTTGGAAATTCTCCAGTGGCAATTATAAGAAATAGCAGAAATGGAAGCGACAAGAAGCCATTATAGAACATCAGCTCAACTGATGAAAGCCCATCCTCTGCACCAGACTTCTCCACCAATACCAGGTACATAGTCTACACATGCATTTAAACATTTGCATCAGTAGAAAAAGCATAAAGACACACAATCTACTTCTTACAGCTCAAAATATAGTTTCGAAGCGACACTAATAAGCTTATCTATGAACAATAAAAATGCAAAGCTAACCTGGAAAAAAACAGAGGTAAGGGCCATGCTGTACCCAAAGAGGTCAAACGAAAAATCACCCAATGCTGCTATGATAACTCCGAAAGCAGTAAATATGACCGAGAGAGATACCTGCAGCAAGAGAAAGTGAAGCAACAGTTTTGAGAGATTTTCCAATCCAAAAGCAATGGTGGTGGAGATATGTCCTTTCTGAGATTTGACAGAATATTCCTCATATAAATTTATCCATCATTTAACCAAAACTCATTCACCAAGATTCACAGTCATATATATACACAGTAGCATCAGTGCAAAATACATATATATACCAAAACACACACACACGAGAGAGAATGAGCTAAAAATTCATGAGACTCATTGTGCTGCTACTTTTCTTAAAGCAACATTTACTGATATCAAGTAAATAAAGGAAGTCATCTGGTTGCGGGCAATCCAATTCTAGCATCTATTGGAGCCTGAACTCACTTTGTGTTCTTGTGGTCTGACCTGTTAGTAAAGCTCCTAAAAGAAAGGTTTTAAATTTAGTTTCACCTAATATAGAGGGAAATTTCCATTTGGTGAAAAGTTGTCTTATTAACGCTCAAAAACTGATATCACAGCAGTAGTAGATGTGTATGTGTGTACGTGTGTATGTGTGTGTGTGTGTGTGTGTGTGTGAGAGAGAGAGAGAGAAGAGAGAGAGAGGATACTAGGTGTTAGTGATGATAGAGAAGCCACAGAAGATCACCACAACAGTAACAGATGCAAGCAGAGCGAATGACTGGGGGGGGGGGGGAGGGCAATGATACCTGATTGCAGAGCTGGCAGAGAAGAAAGGCCATTAAAGTTCAAGTAGCAGTGACAGGAAACAAAAAGACATGTTGGGATTACAACATGGCAGCACAAACCCACACAGATTAGCTCAACTGGCAGGCTCTCCAGCTCAGGAACTTGAGGTCCCAGGTTCGAGTCCCCGGGATACCTGATATATGGTCCTTGTGGATGGGGGGTCATGGGTTTACCCTGTCCTCACTAAGTGGGGTTGGGAGTTCCACGTCACCCAAAAAACATGGCAGCAAAAGACAACGAGGACAGACAGACAGACACACAGAGCGAGAGAGAGAGAGAGAGAGCATAGGGGCTTATTGAATCAATCCAGAAAAAGATTTCCAGTAGGAAATGGGAAGCTATTTATAGAATTTTAGTCATTACTTTTTTTTTATATGATTGTAAGATTTCTTTTTTCTTTTAATATGATTTTAAGATTTTCAACAAAACAAGCAATAGAAAATTTGAATTTCAAGAAATTTTTTTCTTTTCCAAAGTTTCTATGCAAAAGAAAAAGAGCCTAAGGGAAAATCTTGAGAAAACATAGGAAAAAAAAATCAAAACGATCAATAAATGTTCAAAGAGACAAGGTTACACATTTAAACCTATAACAATAAAAGCTCCAACTATATGCATAACTAGAAACAGTTTAGGACATGGTTCTACAGACAGGTCAGGTCCGTACCAGGACCGGGACCTCAACAGTCTGATCCCAAGCCACGATACATACTTTTGTATAGTGGAGTTATGGAGAGGTACAACCAGTCCGGTAGTTTTTGGTTTTTGATTTTTTTTTTAATTTGTAGATGTAAATTGGACGATCCAAACCAGTTTCAATTTGGACCGGTCCGGTACAGACATGTACCGCCAATCCGGCGACCAGTCCAGCCCATTTTTTAAAATTTGAAAATTTCAACATTTTTGTACCGGCCAGTATCACCGGTCCAGTACTCGGTCCTGGTACATTAAACCATGGTTTAGGAAGCAAAGGCACCCGTTTTGGGGAATACAAATTGTCACATCCTAAACCTGGATATCTCATAGGAGTTCACAAATGTAAAATAGAACTCTCACCCCATATCCCTATGGGAGTGGATAAGCAATACTTCACCAAACCATTGAATTTATTAAGATAATTGTAAAATAATATTCTGGAAAATAATAATAATTAAGAATAATATCCAATCATAACAATCTTCAATCAGAAAACAGCGGAAATAAAATATATACTTTTAAGTCCCATGCTTCAATCAAAACCCTATTAAACTACTCAAATCTGGTCCTAATGATAATAAAATCAAATAAAGACATAAAAATCAACAAGCCCTATTACAAAGTCAATTGAAATCAGCAAACAATAATCTAAATATAACTAAGGTTTTCATCATCTTCTTGTCCTCCATCTTGATCACCATAGTCCTGTTGTTCATCATCTATCGGTCCTGAAATATGTTGCTTAGAAAGCATAAACTACACTTAGCTTAGTAAATAAACGAATATAAACAATATTTTAGATTGAAGTAGTGTCAATGCCACTCTCCAATGGTAATCCATAGACAAACCAGAAGTTAGTATATGCAATTAATAACGTGATATGAAATATGATATGATAATGATGTGCAATGCAATGTGCTGGTTCAATTATTAATGTATGCAATGCATGCTCATGCAACAATAAATATATCACCACATGTGATTCATGCACAATAATATGATATGCAAATATGCATGCTGTTGGCATTCGATTAGTGTATGTTTCACAGCCGATCTTAATCTTACTACCCAAGATGCTTCACCCAGAACTCATCCCCAATACATGGCAAAAATAGTAGATTATTTTATGTGCGCATCATAGTTTCTAGGGGCTGCGACCAGCTCAATCCTCTCACTTATTTCCAATCATAAGGACAACTTCTAAAGCATCACCTAGAACTTCCTTTGTGAACCATACATTAGCCGATCTACCGACAGAATTTCACTCTCATGATTCAGATATTGGGCTTCACTAATGTAAATTACCAGGAAAAAATGGGAACTACATTTGCCTTAGAATTTTCTAAGAGAAATGACGTGACTCTCGATACATTAGGAGGAAGAATAAAAATAGCCAAAGATTACACTCTTTGGGTATGCCAGCAAACAAAAATCCAAAAAGGATTAAAAGGAAAAGACACAATTTGCTGTGACCCTAAAGATGCAGAATTGCCAGGTAAATACGGATGTACAATATCCTATAAAAAATATAAGAAGAAACATCACAAAAGATACCAGAAGAAGTATAAAAAGAAATACTT
>JAUPMG010199003.1:0-10043 GCA_031762675.1 Pachysandra terminalis
TTCCCTGATGCATAGGTAGGGGGTGCCCTTAAGACTGGTCTATTTGATTATGTCTCGGATCAATTCTATAACAACCCTCCTTGCCAATACAATCCTAATAATGTTTCCAACCTTGAAGATGCATGGAAGCAATGGACTTCAGCCATCCCTGAGGCCAAGATTTTCTTAGGACTACCGGCGGCTCCTGACGCTGCCGGAAGCGGCTTTATTCCGACAAATGATCTGACTTCCCAAGTGCTGCCGGCGATTAAGGGTTCTAACAAGTATGGTGGTGTCATATTGTGGTCTAAATACTATGATGATCAGACTGGGTACAGTTCATCCATCAAGAACAATGTTTGAGTGAACTTCAGATCAATAGCTTACACTATATTGTAATATCGTACCCATTTGAATCTATTATGTATATCCTACTTATAATTGGATTATTTGTGCTACCCTCTTTGGTTTGTTCATCACTCTAGTTAAGAGTTTGCATGCAGTGTGCTCTTACGGATTAGAATTCAGAATTCTAGATAGATAAATGTGTCCGGGTTGCCTTCCTAAAAAAAAAAAAATGTGTCTGTGTTGACCAGTTTATTGTGGCATTTGAACCATAACCTGTTTAACGCAAGCTGGTTTGGGGCTGATTTTGCGTTTGAAGCTATTAACCCACTCTGATCAAGGGCAAAGATGTGCTTTATGAGGAAAAATTATAACTTTACCCTCAAGATTATTGCACAAAACATGCTCATAACAGTGCATGTCCATAACAGAGGATACGCGTCCCTATTAAGATAGAAGCCGGCCGTTAAGGTAAAGGCAGTTTCAAGCTCACTATGGCTCTAATGGTTTTAAAATATAAGTCACCTTTTTTTGTGGGACTTACTTGTGAACAAGTGTCAATCTCATGTGAGGTTCACAAGAAAGGAGATCATAGAAGATCCACGTCCATTTTAAACGGGCATGGTTTGCCCTTACAACAAGCACAAATTAACACAATCCAAAAGCTAGAGCATGAACGAGGCTCTTTTGTGATACAATTATGTGTGAACCTCACACGAGGTTTATACTGGTCGTAAGTAGGGCCCACATAAACGCTCAAAGGAAAACGGATAAATTGACCTCCGTTACTACATTTTTCAAAAACATGAGTTTCCTGGCCACTTCCCATTAAATGATTTTAAAATAGTTAAAATAAATAATTATTTATTTCCCTTCTCTCTCTACCCATTAAATGATTTTAAAATAGTTAAACTAAATAATTATTTATTTCCCTTCTCTCTCTACCCATTAAATGATTTTAAAATAATTAAACTAAATAATTATTTATTTCTCTCCCAAGATGACGGCCATGTTTGCAGACCAACGCCACTCTCCTCAATTACACCACCTTTTCTTCGATGCGTTCCAAGTGTAACACGTCTTAATTAAAAGAATTATGAGTACTATTGTCATTTCATTGACACTTACTTGTCCCTAGCATCCGAAAAAATATCACCCTATTTATAAATATAACATTTATTATTATATTGGTCAAATCTGCTAAGCATCAATACTTAGAAAAAGATAATTAAAAAAATTTGTTTTAAAAAATTTGTAAAACTAATTTTTAGTATGATAAAATAATTAATATAATTAAAGGTAATATCATCTTTTGATTTATTCTAAAAAGGGACGGTTAAGTTTTCAAAATAACAATTCTCACTTCAATTAGTTATAAAATGAATGATGAAAAAGATATATCATAAAGAACGTCAAAAAAAATTAAATTTTTAAAACTAACCTTTTTAATATGATAAAATAGTTAATATAATGAGAAATAATATTGCCTTTTTGTTTATTCTTGAAAGGGATGGTTAAGTTTTCAAAATAAGTGTTCTCACCTCGTTTTTGTTATAATAAAAAGGTTGCATGACTGTATAGTTATATAGTATTTTTTTTGTTTTTTTTTTGGTAGAAAGATCTTAACCATATATTAATTAGCCTGGCACCAATCGTCCAGTAGAAAGTTCAACAAAGTTATTAATTAACCTGGCACCAATCGTTCGGTAAAAAGTCCAACAAAGTCATCCTTGAGAGTTGTATAAAGAAAGAAAGGAGGTCTTTTAATCCATACACATGATCTAACATTAATGGCATAATTAGCAAGTTCATTCGCAATCATGTTGCCTTCTCTGTAGGAGTGAAGAAATTCAACTTCATCAAACAGTTTGATAAGATCCCAATCCTGTTTCCCCAAATCTTGAATTGGAGTTGTGACTTAGGGGCTAGGCTATCGAGGGAGCAAACTGATATGCCCAAGAAGGAAATTACTACTGAAGAAATTAAGAAAGCATTATTTAGTATTCACGATGACAAAGCTCCTGGACTTGATGGGTTCACTACCTGTTTCTTCAAGCACTACTAGGATGTGGTTGGCATTGACTTTGTGACTGCTATTTTGGATTTTTTCAATAGGGGGATGATGCTGAAACAGACCAATCATGCCTTAATCACTTTGATCCCCAAAAAGGAGGTTGCCTCTGTTGTTGACAATTATAGACCAATCTCTTGCTGCAATGTTATTTACAAGTGCATTGCTAAGGTTGTGGCTAACAGAGTGAAGAATGTACTCATGATACTTGTGGATGATTATCAGTCAGCCTTTATCCCGGACAGGAGAATTAGCGACAATATTTTGCTAGCCCATGAGCTGCTCCATGACTACCACCTTGACAAAGGTGAACCCAGATGTACTGTGAAAATTGACTTTTACAAAGCCTATGACTGTGGAGTGGGAGTTCATCTTGGAAGCCTTGAGAAGATGGAGTTCCACTGAGGTTTTTATTGGGTGGATAAAGCAATGCATTACCACTACATCTTACTCCTTGAACATCAATGGTAATTCTGTGGGGTTCTTTCAAGGTCGGAAGGGACTGAGACAAGGGGATCCTCTCTCTTTACCTCTTTGTTCTTATCATGGAGGTTCTGGCTAGATACTTCTAGTCCTTTGCTAGCTTGTGTGGTTTCCAATCTCATATGAAATGTGGGGACTTGGGAATCTGTATGATAAGCTTCACGGATGATTTGTTTGTGTTCTCCTAAGTTGACCCTACAACCATTGAATTTATCAAGAAGGCCTTGGATTGGTTCAATGATGTTGTTGGTCTCAAGGCTAATGTTTTAAGAGTGAGGTTATTATGGCTGCAGTTCCGGAGTGTAAAAGGAACCTTATTCAGATTCTTGGGTTTAATGAAGGCAAGCTCCCTATGAAGTACATGGGCATTCCTCTTATTACTAAAATGTTGCAAATCAAAGATTGTCTCTCGTTGCTTATTAGAGTTGAAAGAAGATTCAAAGGGTGGAAAGGCAAGATGTTGTCGTAGGCTGGTAGGCTTGAACTAGTTAAATTAGTATTATTTAGCATTCAAGCCTATTGGTTGTCTGTTTTCATTGTAACAAAGAAAAACATTAGAACCATTGAGAGAATGTATTCTAAATTTATACGAACAGGCTGTGAGGAAGGGAAGAAGATTCATCCGGTTGCTTGGGAGAAGATGCGCTGCCCAAAACATGAATGGGGGTTGGGTCTATTCCATATTGGAAGCTGAAACCAAGTTGCAATAATGAGATTTGCATGGTTAATTCTCAGTAAAGCCAGATCAATATGGGTATCTTGGGTTTGGCATCATTTTATCAGAGATAGAAATTTCTGGTCCTTACGGATTCCCTATGCTTGCTCTTGGAGCTGGAGGAAAATACTTAAAAGCAAAGTATGGTTATTAATCTTGTGGAGTTCCACATTGCCAACGGTAGGGATACCTGGCTTTGGTGGGATCCTTGGCATGACATGGTTCCTCTCTTTAACATCTTTACCTGCAGGCAGATTCATATTGAGGGTGGAGTATCAATGACCGGGTGGAGAAGCTCATTTGTGGTTCTTATTGGTGCCCTCCTACCATCAGTCGAGTTCTTGATGAAGTTTGGACTCGACTTAACTTAACTCCCATCAGATCCTTTCCAAATGATAAGATTGTTTGGAAACCTTCTAAGAATGGCTTATTCAATATACATGATACTTGGGAGGTTACCAAACTTCGACACATTGCAGTTGAGTGGCATATGTTGGTCTGGTTTAAAGGGAACATCCAATGCCACACTTTCATCTCCTGTTTTGCTGTTCAATCTCATATTTTGACCAAGGATAGGCTCTTCAAATTTGGCATGGTCTTGAATCCTAGTTGTGACTTTTGCATGAGATGTGATGAAGATCATGAACACCTTTTCTTTGACTATTGTTTCTTTCAGAAAATCTGGAAACAAGTTTTGAGGAAATGCTCGGTGGCTAGAGAGTCGCTTACTTGGAGCTTAGAATTAGCTAAATGCCGTGAACAATTTAGCAGAGAAGGATTGGCCAGCTGGATTAGGAAGCTTTGTTTATGTGCTACCATATATTATGTTTGGAAGGAGAGAAATCTGAGAATTTTTCAAAATAACTTCTCTCATTGGCAAATTGTGGTGAGCAACATCACGAATGCTATTCATTTGCGACTACTTGGGAATACTGTGGAAGTGCCTAACAATGCTTTGAACAGAGAGTTGTGTGCTAAATGGGGATACAATACAAAATTTAAATCCCTTCTCTGAGGTGGTGATGGTTTATGCTACAGCTTCTCCTTGGTTCTTCTCTGGTCTTTGGCCGTGTGATGTTGTTACTTGTGGATGACAATGTTTCTTAGACTACTTCTATGTGATGCTGATGTCTTTCCTTCTTAGGACTCCATCTCTCTTACTGGTGCATATTTATCTGATGGTCACCACAATTGCTGGCTCTCCCCCTCACATGGCTGCTTCTCCTCCTTTGGGTGGCCACGATGGTAATCTATTGTCGCTGATTCTTGTGACTCGCTCTTTTCATTGCTGAGTGATGATGTTGCCTTCCCCTGCTACTGTTTGCCTGATGGCCTTCTTGCTTGGTGCTATTATTACTCCCATGCCTCCCCTATCACCTAGGTTGATTCATTTCCTTTGGGTGCTTGCTGGTGATATGTTGTTGTTGCTGATTGAGCTTTGCTTCTCTGTCACATTGTGTGGTTGCGAGTCTCTCCTGGTGCCTCCTTGCTGTCCAATTTGGCTGGCATTTGTACCTTGGTTTTCTGGGCAATCTATCCCTTTTCCTTTTTGTTGTGTGTCTGTTGGCGATTCGATTGCTTTTCCTTTTGGGTGTTCAGTCCTGCGGGACTAATGTGTAAGAACTCTATTGCTAATCTCTCTTTTTCATAGAAAAATCCCAGAATTGACCAGTTCCTAAAAAAAGTCTTGGATTTCCCACAAGAGAAAGCCTTCATTTTTGGAAAGGAAATTAATCAAAACTGCTGAGTCGCCTTCAATTACCAGTTTCTTGAATCCTCTGTAATAGGCCAACTTCATCCCTTTCACACACGCACATCCTTCAAATATCATAGAAGTCGTAGAACCCAGACTGAGGACTAAGACACAAAGAAAGAAGCCTCTATAATCACGACATACAGCGCCAACACCCGCATCTCCCGAACACCTTTTAACCGCCCCATCGAAATTAAGCTTCACAAATTCTTCTCTTGGAGCCAACCACCTTATAAACCATAGCACAAAGTTATTTTGAGTTTGAAAATTCCTCATCGTTCCAGAATCCTGTTGCAAATAATTTAAGTGAGTAAGAGTTTGTGAAACACAAGGTTTCTTACCTTCGAATATCGCCGCATTCTTGGACAGCCAAATTGACCAAATGAAGTTTGCTAGAGCTGCGGGGAGGTAACCAATTGAAGCACTGGTAGCATCGTCTTTCACTTTAAATCCTTGCACAAACCAATTAAACAAAACAGAAGAGCCAAATAGTCAGTCCAAGTACCTGCCACCAGCATCAAACCAGAGTGCTCTAGCGAAAGGACATTCTTGAAACAAATGTTTGATAGATTCTTGTGGACCATGGCAGTGAACAAAACTCTCAACTTTGTCTCTCACTCTGTTAACTAACAGATCATTAGTGCAAATGACAGAATTTAACACTTTCCAAATAAAAGTTCTAACCTTTCGAGCACAAGGAAGATGACAAACCTTAAGCCAGAACGAATCCACATTACTTGATCTGTTGGATGGAGGATTATGGAGTAACCGATATGTTGAGGCAACAGAAAAATTACCAAAGGTTGTGTTTCTCCAAATAGGAACATCCAAAGGGGAATCCTAGAGGGGGGTGAAAAAAATAGCATTGGCGATCTCCACAGGCCAAAAAGCAAGCACGAAATCAGTTTTCCATGCTCGAAGATCATGTTCAATCAAATCTGAAACTGTGGTAACAGAGAACTATGGTAGAATTGGAGGAAGAGACCACCCAGGTTGTTGTCTAGGGACAACCTTTAGATTCAATGTTAATACGCAAGCCTAAACCAACTCGTCATCCTTTGCCCAACTGGAGCAAGTGTTTCAGCTTACCTTCCAAGTAGATGCATCCAAAGATTTTGATGTAGCATCCATAAAATCTGAATCTCTCAAGTATTTAGCCTTCATACATTCAGCCCAGAGCGAGCCGAGCCAGTGAATAGCTGCCACGCTTTCTTAAGCAACAGAGCCTTGTTCATGTCCCTATGAGATTTGATGGTCAAACCCCCATCCTTTCTCGATCTACAAAGGTGCTCTCAATTTAAAGTGTGTAATGAGTTAGCATTTCCCTTTTTAGCCCAAATGAATGTTCTAGCGTTCCGATCAAGCTGATCAAGAACAGAGCAACGGAGAGGGAGACAAGACACACTACAAAAAAAAAAGGGGTTTTACCGGCGGTTTTATAAACACCGCCGATATAAAGATATATGACGGCGGTTTTTAATAAACTGCTGAGAAATCCCTTTACCGCACACTAAACCCATTGGCGCGGGAATATTGGCGGGAGAAAACAACCATATGTCAGCGGTTATTATATAAACCGCCGATATATGGTTATATATGTCAGCGGTTAATTAAACACCGCCGAGAGTTCCTATCAAGAGTCAGCGGTTTTGTTTATACTGCCGAGACAATACTAAAAAACCATATGTCAGCGGTTAGTAATAAACCGCCGACGTATGGCTATATAGTTCGGCGGTTTGCTAAAAAACTGCCGATATAGGTGATGTGTTAAATTAAACCACTCGCAATAAGACGAATCCTTATAGGATAGGGCTATATTGAAGGTGTCGAACCTCAAGGACTGAAGGGATTTAAATTGTAAAGTTACCAGATTAATCTAATTAAATTATTAGACAAATAAAGAGGACGAGTGATCTAATTCTAAAACTCAAATTAAACTAGAATTAATGGAGTAAATTAATAAGGATGAAAGAGGTAGAGTGTTGATGATCCCTCTAACCCTTTGAATATGGCAATTTCATGACTCTAGGAGTTTAATTCAAAGTCTGAAACAAACTTGTGTGGCTACAAGCTCACACAATATCCCAAAAAGGTATCATGCTAAGAATAAGCATAATCAATCTTCGATTTCTCTAAGCATACATTATCAAATTCTTAGTATGAATTACACTATCATAAGGGATAAGCATAACCCTTCTTCGGTTGGCACGGCCTGTCTACCTAAATCTACTTGTAGTACAACCCATCTTCCCTATGCATAGCCTATCAAATCCATTTTAATCATCATGCCAATGAGCATGATAGCATAATTAGTGTTCTTATAATCACAGAAAATAAGAACACTTGGGTTCAATCCTAATAAATCTATGGCCAATAGGTTTTATTAGTCTTGACTATAAGCATTGAAGCAAGATCTTAACTATGCAATTATCAAACTATGGAGTTAAAAACCTAAAATTCATGAGATTTAAACCATAAACACAAGGTTAGAGTTTACATCACCACTCCATAAGGAACTTAGCTCCTCATGGACAAATTGGGCTTCAACAAAGATCTGTAGAAGTCCATCTCCACGCACAGCAACACTCCAGCGAAGAACACAGCAAGATCAGCAATAACAAGAACAAAAAATCCATAATTTCTCTCGAATTTTGCTTCAATTAAAACTCTAAAAAATTTGTTCTTAATTCAAACTTAATTATTTCTATCCTATTTGAGTCTTAATATACAGGTTTTTCTTTTCAAAGTTATCCAGCAGCAGAAGGAACTAATTCGTATACAATCCAAACTCCTAAACATATACGCAATCTGCTGTTGGAAATCCGCATACGATCGATCACACTGTCTTGCGATCGATCAAACTGCGATCGATGCTAATGTTCTACAATCAATCGCAGTTCACAATCTAGGCTATTTCTGGGCTAATCCTTGGCCTGATGCTTGGGCTTTCTCCATGGCTCTTCTCCTCCATCTTCAAAGTGTATTTGGCATGGGTTATGGGCTTCTATCATCCCCTCTTACGAACCTTGATGCTTGATCCACTTGAAGCTTTAACGGACTTGAATTGAGCCCATATTCCTCCTTTTATCACCAAACCTGCAAAACAAGATAAGTGCATTAATTCATTCGCATTAATATATCTCTACGACTAATAAGCATCAGTAATAGGTCCAAAAGTGCAAGTGTTACAGACTTATCACACCCCTAAACCTACACTTTGCTAGTCCTCGAGCAAAGGAAGAATTAAACTAATGCCCCTTTTAAAACCTATCCATCATATTCAAAATCAGTTGATCATATCAGAATCAGGAAATCATATTTTAACTTTAATGAATTGAATTCAAACTACTAGGAATTAATCCTTTGACTTCACAATATATCTAAAGTTAAATCCTAACCCTATCCTATTTAAATACCCATACTCAAGCAATTTTAATACATGCAAGTGAAAGTGGGAATCATAAATCATGAAGTAAATGCTAAATACTCATGTCTAACCAAATATACAAAGACTAAATAAGTTCTCAAAATAAACTACTCATGCTCTCATTACTTTAATTATTCATCTTTTTTTCTTCTTCTTTTATTTTTTATGCAATACGCGTGACATGTGCAATGTTTAGCTCTCATTTAGCTGCCTAAGAAACCCTTTAACCAGCGTTCAATCAATGATCCCGTCCAAGTTGATTCAGGTCATTAGGTGACAAGCATCCCAAAGGATCTAATTACTCAAGTTAAATAGGCTACCAAAGTAAACTAGTCACTACATGCTTAAAAATATCTATCAACCATTTTTCCACCTTTTTACGCGAAACTCAATGCTTTATGAGGAAAAGAGTTCCGGTTACTTAGTGGGATATAACCAACATAAATGTTCCACCTTTTTATGCAAAACTCAATGCTTTATGAGGCAAAGAGTCCCGATTACTTAGTGAAATATAAACGTGGCTTCTTCTTTTTTTTTATAAGAGACATATGGAGATCATAAGAGCAAGAGTAATCTATTAATTGAACTTACAAAATCAAAGTATATAAGGTTATCTATAACTATGTTCGCATGCCTCCATAATCCATGTCTCTAGTGCAAGTGTAATCATGCAAGCAAAAGTAAGGTATTATCATAGGATAAAACTAAAATTAACTCTAAATATCTATGTGTCTTAGAATCTTTTCCTAGTGAAATTAGACACAACTATTCAGTCAAAATTAATTCCTAAAGCGTGATATTTTCAACAAAATTTCAAATTTTCAGTTTTTCAGTTTTTTCTCAGATATTCAGATTTTGGCAAACAAAACTTATTTTTACAAAATTGATTTTTATTTTCTTTCTCACACACCCCTAAACCTAAACCTTGCATTGTCCCTAATGTAAACAATAAAATCAGATGGAAAGTGGTGAAAAGAAAAAGAACAATACAACCTGATGGATGCAGCAAGGTCAGAATGGAAGGATGAATGAAATCCAAGTAGCTAGCCACGATGTCCTCTTCTTTATATACATGTACACACTCAACAAACTATCAAAGCAACTAATAAATAAACTAGCTATGTCCTCGTTTCGTTGGGATCTACAATTGCATTTAACATATACAACAAGCCTTTTAAACCCCTAGGTTGCCCTAGTGGACGAGTGAAGTCTCGTGAGGGTTTAACAAAATGTTACCCACAAACATTATAGAAGGTATGCTATTCCTAAG
>JAUPMG010199034.1:0-10043 GCA_031762675.1 Pachysandra terminalis
TAGGGAGAAGTTTAGGGATGCCTAAAATTTTCCCCAAATTTGGGGAAAATTTTAACTCCTCCCCAAATATAGGGAGGATTTTAGGGACGATTGGAGAAGGTTTTGGGGAAAAAACTCCCCAAATTTAAGTTTAGGGAAAAAAAAAGGTAAGGATTGGAGATGCTCTAAGGAATTATTTGCCTCATATTAAGGAACGAGTCCTAGGTTTCAATTCAACGCTTGGTATGGCTTTTAAAATAAAGAGTCTTTTAAAATATTTAAATAAAATCAATTTTTTATGTAGATTACAGATTCAATGGGTTGTTGTTATTTAAATATATTGAGTGGGTTGAGTTTGGAATATTTGGCAAGCTAGATAGCCAACATCTTAGTGGAAGTAGAGGTCGTGTTGGTAAGCATATGTCATAATTCTATGAATTTACTCTACCCATCAATTATTTAAACAAGTTATTAATACCCTGGTCTGTTTTAAAGCTCATGTCAAAAATTGCCAGTTCTACAAGTCTTAAGCCTGTGCATCGCACGGGGCTTCTACTAGTACATATATATACATAAGTACATTCTTACATATATATATATATATATATATATATTCTTTTTTTCCTACTACCACTGTAAAGTTGTTGACAACTTAGTATTAAATGAGTTAATATTTAATGAATTAAATAGATATATCCATGTTGTACACTTAATGACATTGTATTATGTCTTGATTAGGGAATGGTATGTAAGTCTAAGGTTGAGTTAATTACAAATGGTCACATAGCCTGTAGGATTGCATTATAATGCGCCATAGGTTTTGAACCTACTATATTTGGTGGCATGACCAATGGAACTGAATAAGTAGGCTCTCTGTATCAGGGAAAAGTAAGGCAAAGATTAATAGAGATTAGTTGTTTGCATCTGACATAAGGAAGTGGTAAAATTATATCTGATGTAAGGCGAAAATTAATAGATTAGTTATTTGCATCTGAGATAGGGAAGTGCTAAAATCATATCTGCTTGCTGTTAGTGCTATCTGGGAAGGGGTATGTTCTAATGTTTCCATACAATGAGATCTAAAACTTCTCTTTTTGGATTCATATTCTTGGATTGTTCGTCTCACATATAGAGGATTATCTTGCCATCTCAAGGGCATAAGACTGCACTCCTTATGACACTTGCAGAGGACTAGATAAAGTCAGAATTAACCAAATTCCACATACAATACTTGAATAGACACTATGCATCATGCTGTATAGATGGCGTTGATCACATTTAAGATGATACCAAAAATACCACTTCCATCCTGACACTTTGATTGCCCTTTATGTTAAAGGAAGGTTTGAGGGATAACACTGATGAACTTTGAATTCAGATATGAGGCCAAACCAAATGGTACAGCTAGTAGCAAGAAGGCAATTTGCAATTGTTTGAGAAAGCCTCCCTAGGAAGCATAAAGCTGAATTTTTTATGAGTTCTCCTTTAGGAATCCTGTGTGCTCAGTTAGCAATTTTATTTGGACCTATGGATTCAAATGTGCTGAGTTGGTCTCTTTGTTGGAAGGCATCAAATTTTCAAAACATATTTTCATGGACGTAGGTGCTTAAAGTTCTTAGTTGGACATTGAGCAAGGTATTGGTTTCTTTTTTGAGGATCGGACCGATCCAGTCGGTACCAGGACCGGTCCGGTCCCAAGCCACAGTACAACTGTTGTAGCGTGAGGCTTTGGACCAGACCGGTACAACCGATACTGGTACAGACTGGCCGGTACAACCAGTCCAGTGAACAGTACAACCGGTCCGCTTTTTTTATTTTTATTTTTAAATTTATAAATTGGACAGTCCAGACTGGTATCGATCTGAACCGGTCCGGTACCAACAGGTACCGCCGGTCCGGCCAATTCAAAACAAAATAAAATGGGCGGTCCACATTTTGCACTGGATCTGTACGGGAAGGTACCGCCAGTCCCCGATCCTGAGACTTTAAACCTTGTTCTTTTTGACTAGGTAATATCATTGATCACATTTTAGGTATTGTCGATGCTGCTGATGTGTGCATGGTAATACTCCTAGGACCACCAACTTTGAAGCAGAACTCCCGACTAAAGTGGGTCAGTGGATGCTTCTAGTCTCTTTTCACATTTAGGGACCAGCTCATCTGAATCCATCTTTTGTTCTATGAAGACATATTTTTTACATAACAAAAGAATATATTACAGATAACAAAAATGATTACTTGTCAGCAATTTGTGATTACCTAATTCAATTTCTCAAATGAATGTGCAACTACTTCCCTTATTATAGATGCCATGAGCCATGAGTCCTAATCTGAATCTAGCTACCCCACAATTGTGAGGTCCTAAACATGGAACAGCACTGGATGTTTCTCTACCTAAGGCTCTGAATTGGAGTGAAGAAATTACGTGAGAACCTATAGTCAATAGTTAAGATTTTGTTTAGCTGTATCCTAATCTTCTCTTACTGTTTTTTTTTTATTTTTTATAAATCTATCTAAAACCCAAGTTAGTAGTGAGAATTGACTGAAGTTGTGGTTTTTATTGTTTTAATTTTGATACTGTTATGCAAATTACCACATCTATAGTGGTATTGATGATCCAGTGACTTAATTAAGCTGTCACGTGCCACTTGCTTGACCTGCGTGTCACCTACTTGATCTGCTTGTCACCTGCTTGACCTATGGACCATAGGTCTAATGAGTCACTCGACCCAGTTTGACCTAGTTTGACCCAGTCTACCTGGTCCAAGCCAGTCCAACCCGGCACCGAGGGAATAAGCTTTTCTATTCCTTGTAAAAACATGGCACGTTCTCTCGAAGGATGGATACAGGGGTATACCATCCCTAATGAACTCAAACATTTGAAACTTCAAATAAAATCTCGAAGTCACATCTAGTCATTCCCAAGAAGAGACTTCAAGTGATTTTATTTCCTTATTTCATGTTTCAAAGTTAATTCGCTCGAAGAGAGCTCTTCGAGGGCACATTTTATGCCTTCTAACTCAGAAGTCACCCTCGGATTATATCTATAGACTTCGAAGGACCATTTATTATATTGTCTTGAGAAGACTACGAAGGAGGTATAATTCCTCCTACTAAAGTGAACTCAAAGGCCAAGCACCCCTAGATGGTGAATTTGAAGGCCAACCACCTCCAGATTGTGAACTCGAAGGCTAACCACCTCCAGATGGTGAACTCGAAGGCTAGCCACCTCCAGATGATGAACTCGAAGGTTAGTCACCCTCAAATAGACTAAGGCTTTTGTCCCCTTCGAAGGACAAAGATATAGGTTTACCACCTTCGAGTGCACTCTTAAATGCATTCAAACGGCAAAGTAAAATTCGAAGTCAATTTTATTCATCTTTAGGAATTGACTTCGAGTAATATTTTGGATAAAATACTTTGACGTCTAAAGTAAATCCTTAGTGGAAAGTGCTTCAAAAGTCAAATTCATGCCATCTCCAAGAAATAGTTCCTGAAGATAGTTTCCTACGAACTTTGAGAGACTTTCTCTCACTTTATTTTGAAGGAGTTTACAAGGAAACATATGTACTTCTGATTTCAGTAAAGTTGAGGGCACTCGGGTTGGTTGCTTGAGCTGTAAATTTTGAAGGATTCCGAGATAAACTCTTCCTTATGGGGACTATTGGTCATGAAAATGAGTTCCTTGCTGAGAAAATGTCTTTATATGGATAACTCGAGAATACAATGACCCCTTGTAAAAATATAAAGTTATCTTGACTTCCTTCGAAGAAAGATAGACAGCCGCCAAAAGTTGTTCCCACGAGATATATGAAGTTCAGAAAGGTATTTATGACATTTAAGTGACTCATTTACTTTAAAGTTGGTTGAGATAGATTCCTCAAATTGAACAGCACGTGATAAAACCTCAGTTACTTATAATATCTACTGTATAACTTATCTAAAGGGGTTTTTGTCTTATCTGGAATGGCGGCAAGAATGTAAACGTTGCTTTTAGATCTTTTTGCATGTAGCACGTGTCATTCTATCTGTGTTCTTCTAGATCTAAAGCAACCTATCACAGAGCAAGTTTACATGTTCAAGATACCTCATCCTACTTTCTGGAAATAACTTAGGCGTGTTGAAATACATGTGGCATTTATGATATGCTTTAATGCATGGGGATATTTTAAAGCACCTCTCTGGACATTTGACTGAATGACATTTGTCCTAATCTAAGAGGATAAATTCCTTATAAATAGCAGAGCGTATCCTCCATTCAAAGGTGAGGAGAAATCGGAAGGATCTGAATCAGAAGAATCTGGAAGGAGCTGAAATATCTGAAAGGCACGGAGGAGAGGAAAGATCATATTTGCTATTATGCTTGAGACTTCTGTATCCGAACGAAACATCTCTTTCCTTCCATCTCTCTATCTCTTCCTCTCCCTCATTTCTTTCTTATTTCCTTCTTTATCCCCATATGATTGGGTGTTCATTGTATTCCCTATACTTCTAAATAGTGGAAAATACCTCTTATGAGGCAACCTTCGTAGACTAGGCATATTGCCGAACCACGTAAAAAGTTATGTGTGCTTCTATATTGGCTCTCCCCCTCCCTCTTCTGTCTTTTTTATGTTTGTCGATGATTGGCGTCATAGTGTTAAAACTCGGTTTCGGATCGGGAATCGTCCCGATCCGATCCCGAGTCGGATCGCCGATCCAATCGTGGATCTGACGATCCGTGACGATCCAAACCAATCCGTGATTTGGGCTTTTAAAAAAAAAAATCAGAAAAAAATCCCAAAATAAAAAACGATGGTGGGTATGTCCTTTCAGTTCCTTTTAAGTTGAAGGACCCTTGGCAAAGAAAAAAAATAAGAAGAGAAGAAATATCGCTGGTCTGTATCGGAACTCTTTCCGATCTCGATCTCGATCTCTCAGTGAGCAGCGGCAGCAACCTCAGAAAAAAAAATAAGAAGAGAAGAAATTTCGCTGGTCTGTATCGGTAACTCTTTCCGATTTCGATCTCGATCTCTCGGTGAGCAGCGGCAGCAGCCTCAGAAAAAAAAGAAAAGAAAAGAAAAGAAATATCGCTGGTCTGTATCGGTAACTCTTTCTGATCTCGATCTCGAACTCGATCTCTCGATGAGCAGCGGTAGCAGCCTTGTATGGGTAAGGCTCTCTCTCTCTCTCTCTCTCTCTCTCTCTCACTATCTCTCTCTCTTTCAAGTCTCAAGTTTGAAGTCTTCTTCAAACGAGTTCTACATCTTCAAACGAGTTAGGAACTTTTGAATATTTTTTCTTTCCCTGAAATCTTTTTTCTCTGAATTCTTCATTTTGAGTTCTGCATCTTTAAACGATTTCTTCTTCTTGTTTTCTCTGAAATCTTCTTTCTTCAAACAATTTCTTCTTCTTTTTGCTTTCTCTGAAATCTTCATTCTTTTTATGAAGTCTGAGCTCTCTTGGATCTGCCGAGTATTTTCTTTTAAAGACCCACATCTCTCTTTCTTTGAAACTTCTAGTTTTTTTTTTTTTTTTTTTTTTTTAAATCGGACGATCCAAACTGACGATCCAGCTCGCCGATTCCGAGACGGATCGTCTGGATATGCCGATTTGTATCGGGATCGGACCGAGTCAGTATTGTTTTAGGTATTTTGGGATCGGTTTCGGATCGGAGATCGTCCCGGTCCGATCCCGAGTTGGATCGGATGATCCTTTACACTATGATTGGCGTAGCGTAGTCCGAACGACCGCGCGACGGTTTAGGCGGATGGTTGGGACGCCCCGCGTACCCAAACAAGACCGTATCCAACTCCGGGCAGTGCGGAAACAACCAATACTCGACGTCGTCACACGCTTGAGCGATTTATCCCTCTTTAAGCAGCTCGATTCCAATTAGCGGCTTAAAGCAGGTCATCCAGTACAATTTCCGCATCAACAGTATCAATTACTAAGCTTAGAGAGTCCAGCTTCCTCTAGGGGAGTCGCTTTAGTAAAGTTGAATATGGCGGCCGATTAGCGGCTTAAAGCAGGTCATCCAGCACAATTTCCGCATCAACAGTATTAATTACTAAGCTTAGAGAGTCCGGCTTCCTCTAGGGGAGTCGCTTTAGTAAAGTTGAATATGGCGGTAAGCCTGGAAAGCTCTAGCAAATGTAAACCCTATATTGAGTCTAATTTAACATTGTCTCATAAACTTGTTGGTGCTTGTCTGCCTTAAATAAAATTTTGATTCTTCTAAGCTTTGCACTAGATCCTGCTCTAAGTTCCTTCTTTCTTCTTTTTGGACAGAGACTAGAGAGAAGCCATCAACAACCAGTACTTTTTGTGTCGAAGCACATCATGGGTTTCACCTCCTTAGAGAAAGAATCCTCTATGAATGACTTCCCAAGATTTTCAGAGAACTTGTCTCAGCTAAGGAGCATGGCATTTACTACTAGACACTAAATCAAGCACATCTTAAGCTTCACATAGAGTCTACCTAGGTTCAAAGGCATAATTGCAATTTTTTTTTATTGCCAAACTGGATTACCGTAGTCCATAGGGAATAGGGTATTTATCAACCAAAAGACGGAAAAATAACATATACAAAAACTCTTAAGAACAGAGAATTCTAGTAAGAATATGGAGATATGATACATGCTATACATGGGTGAGTGAGAAATTTTATTTTCCTTTCGTTTTTTGTTCTTTTTCTTTTTGAATATATTTGGCTTTGGTTCTTCTACTTGTCGCATCCTGATTGATGTGAGTTTCTCTTTGTTTCAGACTACCAGGCGTACAGTTCCATTTCTCTTTGTTAGGGGAGACGGTGTGATATTAGTTTCTCCACCACTGCGAACAGCTTGATCAAGAGTAGTAAGTCTTATTTAAGCAAGAAACTATTTTTACTGGGATTTACCAATGTGTTGTTATTACTCCATTTATACCAGCTTCAACTGAAATACTTCCCAAGATTACTGCATGCTAACGTAGCACAATCAGACATGTAGTTTAACCAGTTTGCCTGTAAAGCGCAAAATAGAATTCGTTTTTTGCCCTTGTATCAGATCCTGTCCAACCATGGAAACTATTACTTTTTTTTTTTTTTTTTTTTCTTTTTTGCTCAATCAAAACTAATAGTTTATGAAATCACTGTAAAATGCATATAACATTGTTCTTTTTTTTTTTTTTTTTAAAGTCAGTTTGCTAATCATCAAATGTTCTGGGTTGTGTTGCATGTGATATTCCAAGGAAGCAGTGGCAGAATTCACAAATAGCCTGGTTTCAGTTGAAGGTGCCACTTTAAAGAGATATAAAAAGAACCTTTTTTATGGGTTCAGCTTCAGAATGCTGTTATTTCTAACAATGATTGAATATTAGGTTCCTCAGAAGCTTCTCTACAGGCTATACAGCTTTTCTTGCTGAATGGGGCTAATCCAAAGTATTAGCTTGGCCCTAGAATGTAGAAATCTGATATATTGGGACTGATGTGCTTCTGGAGTTGCTGAAGTCTGGGACTTCACACCTGGTAGATGGTTTGGCAAAACCTGCCTGTCCAAGTATGTTTCCACATGAAGCCACTTCATTGAATTTCATCTCTTACACTTGGCAAAATGCATACCCTATAACCAATACATTTGTTGGAGAATATTCTACAAAATACTTGCACAATTCTCTAGTTTGGTATTGGGGCTACCCCAAGTGATAAACATTGCGAAGACATCCTCTTATAATTTGGTATATATACTTGGAACACTCGATATGTTTTTTTTAATAACCGGGGTGTCCGGGTTAGCTTGCGTGCACCACAATTAATCTATGGGGTCCTGAAGTTAACGACCAGATAAGCCAAGTGAAACGGCCCCTGCAAGAATTAAATCCTAGACCTCGTGCTTCATGTGGCACCAATTGCAAGTGCTAATAGAATAGATTCATTCCTATGCTTGTTTTTTACTGAAAATATCTTTATCGTGATATTCTTCAAAATTTAGGGCAAAACCATAGAAGATATTTTCATCTAGAGGATGAATCTCAGCATAGTGCTAGCTATAGGGAAAATATATATATTATCTCATACCTCACCTTTAATCTATTTAATTGACAGAATCCTCTGGATAGACCATGTGGATAATATATTGGCACAAAAAAGTCCTCATTGATACAGGCGTAATAGATTTTGTCATATTGTTAGTAAATTTTTTTAGCATTTTTGAAGTTTACTAGTAGGGTTCTCTAAATAAGTTGTCACGTCTGAAAGTTATCTCACTTGATTTTCTAAGTGGATTATTTCTCTATGCAATTAACCGTTTATAAAAGGATTTTTTGGAAAAAAATTAGAAAGAAACACTAAAATTACAAAATCATGGGAGAAAGTAAGATATTAGCAAAAGAGTTAAAAAGTACATTTTTTGAATTTTTGCCTTTCCAAACTACCCTTCACTCATTGAAAAAAATATTTACAGTTTTACTATCTCTGCTCTTCGCGTGGAGAGAACCATTGAGAAACAAATAAAAGAACTTAAAAAACCCTCAAATCCTTATTCATCTTCTCCATCTTAATCCGGCAGCGGCCTCTGACATCCAGGTCGAACCATGTTTCGACGGTGCTACAATTTTCGATCAAACCCCAATCTCTGGCGGCGACACCTCTCAATCCCACTGCAATCTGGTGAGCTCCTCCGAGATAAACCCTTACCCTTGTTCTTCTTCATCTTCTTTTTCTTGGATCCGCCGCATTCTCTCACAAACCCTTATTCTCTCACAAACCTCTTATTATACCACCTGAACCCAAGAAAATAAAATCAAAAAAAAAAAAAAAAACCCTAACTAGTTAAGACTTAAACTGTACTTGAGCCCCATTTTCTAGGGGTTTATGTATGCTTACATTGCATATCTGACTATCAGATTATGGCTTCGATGATCTTTTTTCTTTTTGTAAAATTGGATTCAATATTTACATCTACCCACTAGATTCTTGGGTTTACATGCTACAAAATTAGTTGTATGAAGATAAATCAATCAAAGTATTTTCACTAAAACCAAATTCAAAGGAGGAAAGGAAACAAAGTATTTTTCCGCCAATTTCCTCCCGTGATCATCTTCTTCCTTCCTTTCTTAAATTTCACTTTTAATTCTTCCACTATTTTAGTTTCCCTCTCTTATTCATTCTTTTTTCTTATCCTTCTCAAGTTGCTTTCATTTGGAGATGTATCTTTTCGGTTTCTAACTATTGTTGAAATCACAAGGTAAGATTTATTATTTTCTCTTGTTGAATCTCTTTTAGGGTCTATTCTTAAACATTCGTGATTCTCATTAGGATATTCTGGAAATTAAATATTTTCTTATAAATTGTTTGAAAATGTCTATGATAATGTTGATTGTAAGAATTTTTCAATTTTAATCTTGTTGAATCTCTTTTAGGTTCTGTTCTTAACCATCCGTGATTCTCATTAGGAGATTCTGGAGATTAAATATTTTCTTTAAATTGTTTGAAAATGTCTATGATAATGTTGATTGTAAGGATTTCAATTTTAATCTTTGATTCCCGATTGATAATTGAATAGGGTCAATCCTGTTTTGTGTTCATGAATGTTGAAAATATACATGTACAACATATGGTGCATAACCTAATTAAAGCAATCAAGCAAGAATTAAGGTAAGCTAGAGTGCTTGCCAGGAGTTTAAATTTTACTTGTCTATTTGAAGCTTTCTTAGATTGAAACATTTTGATCGTAGGGATTCAAATGTGCTATAATTAAATTATTAGAACTATTTTTTTATCCCAATTGCACTTATTGATAGCCAGTATTTTCATTTCTGCAGTCATGTTCTTAGTTTTTGGACTTTTGATATCTTCTTAATGATGTAGTGTAATGTTTTCTTTATTGATGGTGTCATGTGCCTATTTTTGGTTTTGTTATTTCTGAGCTGATGGACGAAGCTTTTGATCTAGTTTCTTACAAAAGTAATCACTTGAAATTGATGCATATTCCTTTGAGCATAAACTTAACAATTTATCTTTATAGGCCACCACAGATTTATTTGGTGGGTATTTTCCTACTGGACTAAGAATCAATTTATATTTTGATTTTTTGGATTAAGCA
>JAUPMG010199045.1:0-10043 GCA_031762675.1 Pachysandra terminalis
CGTCGGAAACAAAGTAATGGAACATGATATGCGTGACTTGACTTCCAGCTAATGAGCCTGGATTTATCATGGTGTGGTCAAGGCAACAGAGTAAGTCCTTGGGAAGCACGTGACTGATATCGGCCGTATAAATCGTGATTTCGGTATCGTTGTAAATGGGTGAGGGATCAGCTACCCCAATAACCCCCGGATTATGTGTGATTATGTGAACGACAGATTTGGCCGCTGATACTACCCCTACCACTGAGGGATGCTTCACGGTTGTGATACCCTTGGACTTTGGGGAAGCCTCATAGTTGTGACGCCCTGGGAGATGTTTCACAGTTGTGATACTCTCGTTCTCGACCCTTGAGTTCTCGGTGCTGGTAGCGAGATATTTTTATGATACTGAGGAGATATGTTATTCCTCACTTCATTATGGATATGTGGTACGGTAATGGATCTCGATACATCAGTGTGAACATGAGAGGTCCCAATTACTGTGGGAAGAATTGGAAAGTTTCCTCCGGTAGCGTGATGCGAACGCACTAAGGAGACTTCGGACACGCATTACGGTTCCATGGTACTATGACACTATAATACTATAGCATTATGGCTTGATGACACTAAGACATTAAACAGTTGTATAGTTGTGATACTATGGTACAAAATATAGGCTTATGGCCGCATGTATCAGGTACTAGTTGTTAGACCATTGTGGTCGGGTTCCCTCGGTTATTGCTACCATGCAATGAACACATATTGTCGAACTCATGTCTTGTTGATTGATCACATAATTGAATAAAAAAGGAATGTGATTATAGATATATGTCATTAACTTCATGGTATTGATAGCATGATTGCATGAAAATATGATAGTGTGCATGTCAGGGAACACATTGCATTGTTGCATAATCATATGAAAAAACTGATTGTTCTTTTATTCTAGTATTCTTTACTTGCTAGGCCGTGTAGCTCAGGTCTTTGGCCCTAAACATTTCAGGTAGCATATTAAGGACCAGGATGTTAGCTTCTGGATGCGACTCGGTCACATGGTGAGTTAATTCTAGAATTATTATATATGATTCTAATAAGTTTCGATATGATTGATATGTAATTAAGTTTTATGTATTTTAATTACATTGATTTTTCCGTTGTGAACCTACTTTAGATTGTAGGTTTTCTCTGAGAGTTGAGCGTGTGGTACCACCCCTGTAGTATGTGGTTAGTGAGTGTTTGGTTTGGGGGGGCGGGGGGGGAGAGGCTCGACCTGGAATTCGGAACTACCCTCGTGCTGACACGAGTGGTGTCTTGGAATTCGGGTCATGACAGTTTCCCAACCGTTCGCCTAAACTGAAGAACCGACCGTACATGCGGCATTACGTCAATTTCAGCAAGCATGATGTTGTTATGAATTGGAGCTTTTGGTATAAGATTGTTGCAATCAATCTTACTTGCAAGGTCAACTCAGAAGATGATCATCTTTATGTTAAAACAACCCTAGCGCTTAACTTCCACGAAGAACGAAAAATACATTTGAAGAGAATGACTGAACTTGTGCTTCATTTTCTCAAGTTCCGTCAGCAAAGTTGGTTGTTATAACACCGTCTCGATCGCAATTCCCGCAAACTTGCATAATTCATGGATGATTTACCCCATTCCAATATTGCAAGCAGATATGTGAAGATCTGAAAGAGATTTTAGCTTATTCAAGCATCTTAACTAGGAATAGAATTTTGTATAAAGCTATAAAAGCTTAAAAGAGATGTATTTGATATTTCAAAGTACCCTTATAATCAATTCTGATTAGCAATAATACTCTGAATTTTCAATTTCTATTTGAGTGTAATATTCTATTATTCCAAATGATTCATCTTGTTATAAATGATCATTTTGAAAAAATACCGACTTGAAATTTTGTCGTAAGTAGAGCATATTAATTTGGCATAGTACTATAATGTTTCGAATTAACAATCCTAGTATATATGGACATTCGAATTTGTCTAAGGTCTATTTCGAGTAGATCCTTAAAATATTTTGTTTAGGGTCTATCTTGAGTTAATCCTTAGAAATATTTTGATTAAAGTCTATTTTGAATAGATCTTTAAAATATATTGTTTAGAGTCTATCTTGAGTAGACTCTTAAGATATTCTGTTTAAGATCTATCTTGAGTAGATCCTTAAGAAATTTTGTTTAAGGCCTATCTTGAGTAAATCCTTAAAATATTTTGTTTAAGGTCTATCTCCAGTAGATCCTTAAGATATTTTGTTTGAGGTCTATCTCGAGTAGATCCTCAAAATATTTATTTAAGGTCTATCTCGAGTAGATCCTCAAAATATTTTTTTTAAGGTCTATCTTATGCAGATCCTTAAAATATTTTGTTTGAGGACTATCTCAAGTATATCCTCAAAATATTTTGTTTTAAGGTCTATTTCAAGTAGATCCTTAAAATATTTTGTTTGAGATCTATCTCAAGTGGATCCTCAAAATGTTTTGTTATATGGTCTATCTCAATTAGTTCCTTAAAATATTTTGTTTAAGGTCTATCTCAAGTAAATCCTTAAAATATTTTGTTTGAGGTCTATCTCGAGTAGATCCTTAAAATATTTTGTTTAATGTCTATCTTGAGTAGTTCCTTAAAATATTTTGTTTGAGGTCTATCTCAAGTAGATCCTTAAAATATTTTGTTTAAGGTTTATCTCAAGTAGAACTTTTGTCACGAACCAAACCAGAAATTCCTAATTTCTGAGATTTGTGATTTATTCGCAACCTTCACCCCATATTTCTACGAGTGTGGATAACAATGGTCAAAACATAAGCGGAAGTTAAATTCAGTTCTAGTAAGATATAAGTAATAAATACTACCAAAGCTGAAAATAAAACAAATAAAGTCTACTCCTAGATCATAACAATGATTCTACCAGAGTACACTACCCATTCCAGTCTCTCTCTTCGCATCTGAGCTCCTGAACCTGAAATATAAACAATATATAAGCTGAAGTGTATTCACTCATGTTCCAACGTTATGATATAAATATATAATATTGTGCAGTAGTATTCAAATGTGAAAAACAAATTTACAACGTACAAATATTGTATCCTTATGTAAGTGATAGGTGATGTTGATGCATTAAGTCCTCACACCTGCCAGTGTAAATAAGTCAAAGAAAGAGCTATCGACCCTCTGTCATTGATCAGATGATCTCAATTTCCTCGCCATTGCATCCTAATAGTGGATGATTACAGCCATCCTTACTGCGTGGATAGAGATATATCCTCCGAATCTTGTACGGGCTTCTCAAAAAAGGGTGGCTAATATTGTGCAGTAGTATTCAGTTAGAATGCAATCTCAGAACAATAGAACCTCAGAGTTTGAAGACTATTCTCTTTCTGTTTCAATGCCTTTACTCACTGTTGTTTCTACTTCTCAAATTCAGAGAAATCTTATATTCTCCAAGCTTCAGTTTTTTAGATCTCTGATCTTCAGATCCTCAGATCCTCTTCAATGGAGGATGTGTTCTGCTATTTGTAGAGAGTGTATCCACTCCAAATGGGACAAATGTCACTCAGTTAAGTGTTCAGAGAGGGACCCTCATGTGCTATACGCATCCTGAGTGACACGTGGTCTTAGAACATATCCTGCAGGACACATGTTCTTTAACACGCCTAAGTTACTTCAAGAGAAAGAGAGGTAGTCATTTCAAACAATAAAACCTGCTCTGCGATAGGTTGCTTTGGAACTTGAGCAACCCGGATCGAATGACGTGTGCTACTTTCATACAAATCCCAAGAGCAACGTCACAATTCTTGCCGCCATTTCAGAAAAGACAAAACCCCTTTTAGATAAGTTAGAAAGCAGATATTATAAGTATGTGAGGTTTTACCACGTGCTTTCCATTCTGAGAATCCGTCTCAATCACTTTTTAGGGGACACTTCAATGTCATAAATATCTTTTTGAATTCGTATATTTCGAAGGAAACTCTCTTTGGTGACTATCTTCCTTCGAAGGAAATCAAGAATAATTGTATACTTATAAGGTGATCAATGTATTCTCGAATTACCCATATAGAGAACTCGAAGTTGAGTGTCTTATCAGGGAATTCGTTTTCATGACCAATTGTCCCTGTAAAGAAAAGTTTGTCTTAAAATCCCTTAAGGTTCATAGCTACAGTAACCAATCCGAGTGCCTTCTACTTGAATGAAATCAAAAGTAAACATATGAATTCCTTCAAAGTGAAGTGAGAGGACGTTCTCAAAGTCCGTAGGAAACCTATCTTCAGGAAATACTTTTGGAGATGGCATGCCTTCGACTTCTAAAGCTCTTTCCGCTGAGGATTTGCTTCTAGGAGTGAAATATATCAAATGCATAATTCGAAGTAAATTCATAAGAATGAATAAGAGCGACTTCGAGTCTTAGTCTGCAAATTGGATGCATAAAAGAGTGCATTCGATGGGGTAAACCCAAATCTGTGTCCTTCGAGGATGACAGAATCCTTAGTCTTTTTGAGGGTGACAGACCCATTTAACGAATTGACCATCTCAAGGTGGTTAGCCTCGAATTCACCTCAGGAGGAAGAAAAATTCCTCCTTCAAATTCACCTTTGGCAGGAGGGAACATACCTCCTTCGAATTCACCATCTAGAGGTTGTTGGCCTTTGAGTTTGGCCTTCGGAATTGTCCTTCGAGGTTGTTCTTCGGATTTGTCCTTCGAAATTTTCTTAACAAGAAGGTACCTGCTTCGTGATACTTTTAAAACAAAGCATAATAAGTGGTCCTTCGATCCAAGAATGACTTCTGAGTTAAGAGGCACAAAAAGTTCCTTCGAATATCTTCCCTCGAGGATCTTTCCTTAAGCGGAATACCTTTAAAATGTAAAGATTATGTAATAAAACCACTCGAAGTCTGTTCTAGAGAATATATAGATGTGACTTCAAGGCTTTATTTGAAACTTTAACTATTTGAAAAGTCTATTAGGGGTAGCATGCCCCTAAATATGACATTCGAGTAAAATAAGGTCCTTCAAAGAAAGAGTGAAATCCCTTTTCCTTCGAGTGTTTAGAAGGTAGTGTGCCGTAGGAACATAAGTCCTCATCCTTTTGAATATTTCAAAAAGGATGTTAGTGCGTGTTTGTTGAGTTTGGGACATGTGGCGTTCTCTCACAAGATGGAATTCAAAAAGGTTGTTTCTCCAAGAAACCTTCCTCTTTGGTGATAAGGACGGTCAGATATCTTTGAGCCGGTTCAAATATCACATTTTTACCAAACGGTCTAATCACCGTACAACAGTTGTTGACAATTAGTACGTGAAAGACGGCTCTATAGCCGTTACAGCTTTATTGAATGATTCAGTGTACGCGATTATACCAAAAAATGTGTACACGCGCTTTTAAGAAAGCAACATGTGTCTAGTGGGGCTTAATTAGCCTGCCTCATCACCAACATATATTTAGTGAAGATTGGGTTTAATCAAAGCTTAAACCAAAATGAAAAAACCAAATCAAACCGATTTTGTTCGGTCTGGTTCATTCGGTATTCGGATTAAACCGAACGAATAGACAACGCTGGGATGTTCAAATTTAAATTCAGAAAGAAGAAGGTTTAAATTCACCGCCCAATTAGAAGTTTTTCAATGGCCCTTAATCAACCCAGTCTTTGAAAACAAAATGCCAAATCATATAAAACCGAGCGACTCAAACCCTTTTAGCAGGTGGACAGCAGTTGCCATCTCATTGGCATCCATATCAGACATTTGGATGAGATGAAACACGAGGAAGCTGCTGATGACGTCGGTATCCAACAAACCGTGTCCCAATATGATTTACTTTTTCAAAACACTGGATCGAGACGTTTTCTCTTCTTTTTCAACTTTCAGTAATAAGAGCCCCTTCTTCCCGAGCAGTTAAAGAGTTACTGTTACAGATAGACAGCTTTCTTGCGTTAAGCGGTGAAAACACTTTTCTCTTTCTAAACAAATATCTAAATTTTAGATATTTACACAAAAACAAATATATAAATTGGAGGGTGTGGGGCCAGTGGCCACCGTCTTCTTCTTGCTCTTATCTCTTTTTAAACATGATGAAAGGTCTATTTAAGGAAAGCACCTGTGTAAAGAGTTTTAGAAGGAAAAAAAAATCATTCAGTGCCTTTTTTGTTTGAAGCCAAAGGAATCCACAGTTTGGAATTTGGAAGTAAGTTTCCTCAAGTTTCAACAACCCTTCACCATTTCATATAAACCTCCTCCCCTCCAAGATATTGTCCCTAAACCATCTCTTCTTCTGTGTTTGCTCCTCCTCCTCCACACCTTGATTCCTGAACCTCTCTCTCTCTCTCTCTCTCTCTCTCTCTCTCACTCTCTCAACATGGGACTTGGTCGTACCATGGAATATTTCTCTGGCATAATGAACAGTGGACACCACCACAAGCAAAAGAAGCTATTACAGACTGTGGAGCTCAAAGTCAGGATGGACTGTGAAGGCTGTGAGCGTAAAGTCAATAAAGTCATCTCTTCGTTGCATGGTATTTCCCTCTTCTATCTCTTCACTTCGTTCTTTCTTTTTTTGGTGTTTGTGTTATCGAGTTTGGGAAAATAAAATTAAAATATGGTTGTGTTGTGCAGGAGTTAAATCTGTGGCCATTGACAGGAAAATGCAGAAGGTGACTGTGACTGGGTATGCTGATGCAAAGAAAGTATTGAAGAGGGCTCAATCAACAGGGAAGAAGACTGAGCTATGGCCCTATGTTCCCTACGATCTTGTGGCTCAACCTTATACTGCCGAGTCTTATGACAAGAAGGCACCTGCTGGATATGTTAGGAAAGATTTGTACGCTAACGCTGCCAAGGTCACCAGACAGAACGACCAGTACAACATGTTCAGTGATGACAATCCCAATGCTTGCTCTGTCATGTAGATCAACAAGGCTGTTTTGTGGGGTTTTTTTTTTTTTTTTTGTTCCCCCTCTCCTGATAGCCATAATCAGATCAATCTCCTCATCAACCACTGTAAAAATCCAAACAATCCTCTTTTTTTTTTTTGATGAAAGATATTGAGAGGATTACAGAGATGAATCAGTTTATGTTAATGGGGTTTATAAGTTTTAGGGTAATTTTTTTTTAGTTTTCTTGGGATTTGCAGCTTTCTTAATTGTGAATCTGCTTATAGATGTATTCTTGATCTTTTGGGAATTACTGTGAAGATATATATATATATATATATATATATATATATATATATATATATATATGTAAAAGACTGATTCTCAATCATATACTAACATTAACTAATATTGTCCTTTGAGTCGAGGATCCATACTACTTCAGTGGTATATTTTTTAGTACGGTTAATATAAGAATTTTTTTTTTTTTTGGTTGTATATTGAATATCTGTGCTTTCTCTGTATATGCTTTAAACTAGTTTGGAATCTTCAGATTACCCCTTTTATTGAAAGAAAAGTTTTAGGGCTCATGCTTAGATCTCGAACTTTTCAATTTCAACATATTGGCTTTTGTTTTTTTGTCCATTTCATCATGTTGAACTTGATTTCATCTGGTTGTCCAAATTTGAGAAAAAAATCTGATTTTATTTATTTATTTTTAATTAACCACCGATGTGATGTGTGGCTCAGCCATCTCTAGCTGAGCTCTAGTATGACGTCTCCGGAGGTAAGTAGTCTGGAGTTCAAATTCTACTGGGAGGTAAGTAGTCTGGAGTTCAAATTCTACTGGAAGCACTGGAGTTCAAATTCTTAGAAAAATTCTTAGACGCATTCGTGACGAGGGGTTTATCCTAATTCCTCTCAACCCGAACGTGGATTAGTCCCACATCCAATCCATTCACCATGTGATTAAGAAAAAAAAAAGAGATTGCAGAAACTAATGTATTAAAAATTTAAGTTATGTAGTGAAATTTATTTATATACATACGTGTATAGATGGGTTTGAGGTTGGGTGGGTACTTGAATCCTCATCCTATAACCCAACTCGCTTTACTTCTGTTTGTACTTTTAAAAGCTATAACCGCGAAAAGCATATGACTATCAAATCTGAAAGTCACAAAATAAGGACTTGTTAATCCGATTTTACCTCAAATTCGTTAAGATAATGAGCGTTTTTTCAAACTTGGCACAATTTGCAAGCCCAATTGTAGAGCTCAAGCTCGGTTTGTTGATAGCTTTAACTACCACTATCCTACTTCATAGTTTTCACCTGTTTATAAGTATATTTAAGTAACAAATAAAGGATAATTTAGGATAATTATTGTCACATCTCAAATTCAAAATCACTTATATTAATGAGTGAAACGAATTCTAAGGTGCCATAACCTATATTCAATGTGAGTGTAGATCAATAATATAGCAATTAATATTGTTAAACAAAATTCATATTAAAATAAAATTATATTATCATCCAATTAAATGATAATAAATCCCTTCTTTTACATCAAGGAAGGCAAAAACAAATATGAAATTAAATCCTTAAGATAATTATTGTTATATTCCAAATCCAAAATAACTTATATTAATGAATAAAATGAATTCCAAGGTGCAATTCCTTGAAAATTATTAATCATTCTATCGGTGGATATTGAAAAATTAATAATTTATTGAAAATTATTTAGAATTAATTAAATCATTTTTTACAAAGTTATGTGTTATTATTATATTATTAGTGCCAAGAGGACTATCACGTGCAACGCACATGCATTATAACTAGTATATAGAAACACAACGAGTTCATGTTCATATATTCAGCTGGATCCAGTAATGTTACGATCTTTCTCTTTTCTCTTTATCTTAGCGAAGAAAGGAAATAAAAAAAAAATTGATTCTCTATAATCGTATCCTCATGTAAGTGATAGGTGATGGTGATGCATCCGTCTTCACACCTATGAGCGTAAATAAGTCAAGAAAGAGCTATCCATGATCTCAATTCCCTCGCGATCACATTCTTTACAACAAGATGGTTGTAGTCATCTTTACAACGACATTTAAAAGAAATCACATGAATAGAGACGCATCCTCTTAGTATTATGCGGACCCCTCTACAAAGAGGACCCCTCTACAAAGAGTGACTGCCATTTCTAAAATCTTAAGAGGCTTATAAATGTGAATCCGCTTTTACTTTAATTGGCTTCTGATCGGATGGTCTATTTGCACAACGATCCATTCTGGACAATTATGATCGAAAGGTGCATAGAAAAACTTGAGTAGACGATCTGATCAGCCAGTTGATCACAAAATAACTTTGGACGGTCAATGAACCAAAAATATTAATTCTCATCACACCAATACTCATCCTTGTATTGATGAGGGTACATGATGATTTAACAATCGCAGCAGCTCCAAATCATTACCTAGCCTACTCTTTTTCTCCTGAAAGGAGCGTTCAAATTTAAATTCAAAAAGAAGATGCTTTCTTAAAATACTTAATCGACCAGGTTGCTGCCACCTGTCTCAGAAGCCAAATGCAAACGCCTTTCTTTCTGGCTTTATCTTTTGGGAAGACGCTTCCAACTGGCCAATTAGAAGCTTCTTAATGGCCCTTAATCAACCGAGTTTACTAAGCACTGCTTATTTTAAAAGCACAAGTCGTTAGAGAAAGATACTACAATGTATATCAAATGATTCAATAATCTTTTAGCAGGTGGACAGTAATTTTCATTCCATTAACTATTTATTTTGCCATGTGGCATCCATATCACAGCACAGCCCTTGCATATCTCCTGTTTCACTTAGTCGCCGACCTGAGATGAAACACGAGGAAGCTGCTGATGACGTCGGAATCCAACAAACCGTGTCCCTGGATTGAGACAGCTTGTCCTTTTTCAACTTTCAAAAAAAATAAGCTCCTTCTCTAAGCATTCTTATCAAAAGAAAGTTACAGACAGCTTTCTTGCATTAAGCAGTGAAAACTCTCTCTCTAAAAATTTTAGATATTTGACAGTAAGGTCTATGCTAAAAAATTCAGGTTATAGCTAGGCTCTCTTGACTGGGCTCGCATCCTCTACAGCTTAAGGGTTACAGCAATCCATACAGCACCGTTGGATTGCTGCCACGTGGGTACCT
>JAUPMG010199076.1:0-10042 GCA_031762675.1 Pachysandra terminalis
TAGCTATATAATCTTGTGCTACTACATCCATTAATTATTTCTAGTAAAGTTGATCTTACTGGCACTTAGCTTTAACACACTAAGGACTTTAAACTATGTTATACACAGACATCAAGTAATTTAAAGTAATAATAAAATCTTAAGATTGGAAATTTATTTGTAGTAGTCACCAGCCTTTCTCCCGTCAGTTTCAATGTGTATGGGGTTTTCAATTTTATTCTTTGTCTGTTTCTTTCTGATGAACCCCCTTGGAATCACTAATTACTGCAAACATATGAATAGGGGCTCTTAGTTGCACGAATCTGTAGCGTTTAAAAGTTGCAAATTGGGACGAATCTGAATTGTGCTAGATCTCAAAAGCATAGATAGGGAAAACGGGCAAGAAACCGTCTCTATTCAAAACTATACTGGAAATATAATTTTGTCAATAACTATGTCGAAACGCAAATGAGTATTTTTTTTTTGTCAAGAGAACACAAATAATTTAATAATCATCATCATTATTATATGTGCCTCTCACATTATTATATGTGCCTCTCTCTCCCTCTCTCTCTCTCTCTCTCACTAATTGGGGTGTGCGACATGAATCCTGCTCCACAATTCTAGCCTACCAAGATCCCAACCTATGGTAATTCCATATGCTTTCAAATCTTTCCTTATTATCTTCAATCATATCCTTCTCGACCTTCTCTCATTCTTTTAGACTCTTCAACTAGTGTCATCCACTCCTCACTAATTTCAATCACTGAAAAGATTGGGTCTCTCACAAAAGTTGATAAAACAGCTATAAATAATACAAGCATTGGGTGTATTGGAAGTGAATGGATTATTAAGATGGGTCTTTGACCAATTCCAGCAATGCTTTTAAAAGATGTGGATAATTTGTGTTGGTAATTCAACTAATTTAACATATCTTGTTTGAAGGCATTGATACCTACAGATGAATTGTGATTATGAAGCAACGCATAAACAGCTCAAATCTCATATTTAACATTGCTAATGGTGATTACTATGAGGAAAAGTCATGGAATTCTTATGTAGTCCTTTTTGACAGGATTGATATATGCTGCAGAAAAAAGAAAGAATCAGAGCTTTATCTTTTACCATTTTATGATTATTTCAACTAAATACACTCGATAAAGGGAAAGAACTGTAAGATCGGTAAAGGATAAGTACATGAACAACAAGCAATCTGTTTTAATCTGTTGTCACTTTGGCCCTTCTCTTTGGGTCTGTAAATGGTCGAGTAATCTGGGGTTTGGGTATTGTTATTGTTATGCCAGAAATACACATAAGTAAACAAATAAGTAATCTGGGTTTTCAATAAATTTCTTTCAAAATCAAATATAAATAAATAACTAAACGAACAACAAAAGTTAAAAACAAAATTATTTTCTTGTCTACATGGTTACAGTGCTCAATTTTTCCACCAAATGCTTGGGGTTTGAGTATTGGTATTCCAGAACCATCACACAATGATAAAGGTTAAATCATCTCATTCCTGCTGTTATTTTACATTGTAATTGCTCTTTGACTTCATGATCCACATTTAATAGTTTTCAGTGTCAGACACCAGCATTAATGCATTCTTAAAGATGGGACAATTACTCAAATTCCTTGTAAAGTACCCCCAACACCTCTTTCCTTTTTTTTTTTTTTTTTTCTTTACATCATTTATATCCCGTGATAGTTAAATTTATCTGTATCAACAAATTCTTGTGCAATAATTGTGTTTTGGTATAAGATAAAACCTGAGGGGGATTCCTAGTACCTTGTACTGCTGCTCTTTTCATCTTTGATTTTATGTCTGACTTTATTTGATTTAATAATAAACCTATTGTTCCACTTAAATAGGCTGAATCACCATTTGAGAAAGAATTATTACTCCGTTTTCTGTCTATCACTGCTGACAACTTGGTACCACCATTTTGTATGTTTTTTATTCTGTGTGCAAAACATTTTTTTATTCTCTCTTTTTGTCTTGTTTTTGTATTTACCATTAATCTTTATTTTTCGGCCAATGGTTCAAAGCTCTTTCCATTCTTTCTTTTTTGTCAATGTTTGTATTTCGGGCTGGTGAAGGTTTCGGCAAACTTGCACATTACAATATCAAGTCTTGGATTTTTGCTTTATGTTTATGATACTTAGTGAGAAATTTATAGTTTCTTATTAGTTTGTTACTGCCTTTTATGGTTATTAGGACGCAAAATTTGAATCATGGCCCATTAGCAACTCAGTTGCAGCCCTAATTCTTCACATCTGATCATATTCTTCTTTGTCTGGGCATAGATTTCACACTAGGTTACTAACCTCAATATGATTCCCATGCTTAATCTAACAATCGATTTGTTGGAGAAAGCTTCCCATATTTTCAATAGTTTTCATCTACTTCCCCCATGCCCCATCTTGCGTATTGCTTTCAGTGCTTCCCAATAATTATTCTTTTCTTGATCGTTGTTTATTTTAGAATCGGGCCAGTTCTTATAAGTGCGTTACACGATGATATGTTTTTTCATTTTTTTTTCCTTTTGATTATGAAGTGGTCTTTTCCGTTTTCTATCGCCTGTTGTTATTGTGTTACAAACAAGAAAATAGAAAATGAAAAAAAAGAAAAAAGAAAAAAAAGGCAAAGTTAAGTGACTGTTTTCAGAGAAAGTTTACTTCGAGTCAGAAGAGGTTAGAAATAAAAAATAAAAAGCAAAGTGAAGCGACTGTTTTTGGAGAAAGTTTACTTTGACTCGGAAGAGGTATGCTTTTTATTTTTCTATTATATTAAAATTTCCAGGGAAAAAAAATATAATAATGATTTTCTCTTTTTCCTTGTAACTGAATGAGCTAATGTGCCTTGCAGAAGAAGTTATAGATTGGATAGGAATATCAGAATGGATATTTAATAAACAGATGAAGAAAAAAAATGTGTATAACATTATTTCTTCATCCTAATCCTGGAAAATTGTTATCTACATAGCTGAGAAAATGTTGAACCATAGAAAAAGATAGGCAAAATAGTTTAAGAAGTCAATCATGGTATTTGCTTCTAAAATACCTCCTACTTACATCGTTTTTCTTGGTTATCTTCATGTTTCTGTGTCACTATTAGAATCATGTTCGTACTTTTTCCTTTTGTTTATTTTAATAGTTATGTTGCTCATGTTATCCCGTTTCCCTCATGGCACACCATAATCCTGGAAAAACGATTGCTATAAAGTATAAACCCCATAAAAGTTAAATCGTAAACAAAGATAAGTTAATTGCTTAGGAATTCTAATCATGGGATACATGTTTCAGAAATACATTCTTCATACCTGGTGGTGCTCTTCAATCAATAATTCCCTTTTTTCTTGCTTGATTCTGTCATATATCCATTTCTCAATTGTGCCCACCTATCTTTTTTGATTTATTCTTTCTAATAGCTATTTTGCCATTTCACTATCTGATTTTTTTCCCTCTTTTGTTTCGTTTCTTTTTTATTTGTTGGTTCATATTTCCGGGGTGAATTGACGTTATTTCCCCGGCAGAAGGATAATTAAAGAGAAATGTTGCAGCAAAATAGGACCTTTTCCTTTGCTTGTGGGCTGGAGAAGTATCATTTGGCAAAGTGAGATCTTGTTTGCAGACCTAGAGTGGGGGGTGGGATTGGTATTAGAAGACTTAGGGATTTCAATAAAGCTCTGTTGGGGAAATGGTTGTGGAGGTTTGGGGAAGAAGAGGGCAGCCTTTGGAGAGAAGTTATAGTTCAGAAATTCGGGTGTCGTCTGGGTGGGTGGGAGGTGGAGCATATTAGATCTTCGTACAGGGTAAGTTTGTGGAAGGCTATCGGGTTGGTTTCTAAGTAATTTTGGGGTGGAATTCATTTTAGGGTTGGTTGGGGGAATCTGGTGAAGTTTTGGGATGATAGATGGTGTGGCCATGTTCCTTTTGCTTTAAAATATAGAGATTTGTTTTTAGTTGCTAGGAGTAAAGGGGATTGGATTAGTAACATTGTTCAAAGAGATGAGAATGGTGTCGGGTGGAATCTAAGGTTTAGAAGAGCGTTGTTTGATAGGGAGGTGGAGTCAGCCGATGCTCTCATGGCGGAGTTGGAAGGTGTAAGGTTTGTTGACAGTCCGGATAGAAGGTGTTGGATTGGGGATGAGGTTGGGTGTTTTTTCAGTGAAGTCTCTTTTTGAGGTTATTTCTCCTCAGTCCAGTGGTGATGTATCTGTTAACTTGATTTGGAAAGCATCTTGTCCTAATGTGTCTTTTTTTGTTTTGTTGGCGGCTCATGACAAGATTTTAACTCGATTAATCATCTTATTTTCAGAAATTGGACTATTCCTAATAGGTGCAGCATGTGTAAGAAGGCGGCTGAATCTTTTAATCATCTTCTTCTGTATTGTGAGTTGGCCAAGGAACTGTGGTCTCTCTTTTTAGGTGGCTTTGCTGTTTTGTGGGTTATGCCGGGGAACTTGAGATCTCTTTTGTTGGTTTGGGGTTGGAGGAAGTCTGGATGGGAAATTCTATGGAATTTATGTCCTCGTGTTATTTTCTGGTTTATTTGGAAATAAAGAAATTTTAATCTTTGAAGGTAAGGAGGTGTTAGTTGAAGGTCTTTGTAGGAAAGCCGTGGCTCGCCTCTTTCAGTGGGCAAAGACTTATCCAGAATTTTCTGATATTGCCTTTGCAGATTTTGTGAATAGGTGGGGTGAGTTGTAAAAGTCAGTAATCAGAGAGTTTATAGTTGTTATGGAGGGATTGGCATCCAGTTGGGTGTTTATACTTGTACATGCTACATTTGGCTTGTAAATTTTCTCATTTATACAATTTCTCAACTTTAATTATAAAAAAAATAGGACCCTTTCCAAAAATTTTGACAGCTTTTAATATGGGATATAATTTTTAATGTCTCTTAGTGCTATCTCTGTTTTGGAATTTTTTACTTTTTTCTTACTTAAATTTCTAATTTTTTCTCTACCAATTTATATATTAGGTAAACCAACTGGAATAAGCTTGAAGCATGTCTTTTAGGCACCAAAGTTTTATCGTCTGCAACTATTAGTCAGTAATTACAAGATTGCTCTCTAGGAAAATGAGGACCTGTCCAAAAAATTTCTGACAGCTTTTACATGGGATACTTTTTTCTTAAATGTTAGTTTTCTGATTCTTTATACATCGAATATGTCATCTCAGCCTTGGATGTTTTACATTCCACTCCATTATATTCAATGTGAACTATGTATGCCGTTATTCCTTTGCTAGCTTTTCTAACTTATAAAAATATTATGAAAAACATGAACTCATGAGCACTTGCCAGTTAAACCATTTGTCTTGGTGGTTCAGTGCTTCTATAGCTCATTTCTTGTGTGTTTCTGGATAATTTCAAGTTTGTTGCTCTGTTCTATTCTAAAATATATTATCGATTCGTTTCAGCTTATGCAGTCTGGCTGATAAATGTTCTCATTGTTTTATCTGTGCTGCAGGTTTCCCTGCTCTGTTGGCCGCTAAGTTGCGCTTCCGCTATGTGTTTCTTGAGATAAAATTCAAGAGTTGGTTTTGGAATAGTGTTATTTGTGATTAAGTCGAAAAGCTGGTTATATTAATTATTTTTTCATCTGGGGAGGCAAGCATATATTCTTCTAAGGATCCCATAAAGAAGCAGAAATTTCTTTTTGTTGTTTTCTGCAGTCTCCCCCCTTGGTTCACATTTGTTTCACAGTTTCAGATTGTAGGTAGAAGATTGGATTTGTAATTCATTTTTTAAATTATACATGTAATGATGTATTGTTTGTTTGTCTATCTACAGAGTTTGTAATTTATTATGAATTGTCTTGTTGTTTCTGTTCCTGAATCTTCACTTTTTGCTGGTTTTAATGTTGATATGAATTGAAAGGCCTTCTTCCATTAATTTATCATTGCAGGATTACATAACCAGACCAGAAAAATCTCATTCCTTTCATCTATTAGTTGTGTTGTGGCAGCAAAACTTACTCTCCTCAATTAGAGAGAGAGAGAGTTTATATATTAACTAGAACTAGGGCTAAAACAGTACATACACAAATAAAGAAAAAAAGGAAAAAGAGGAAAAGAGAAAAAGGGGTTGTGTGGACCTCACGGCCCACTCGCCCACACTAACACTCCCCCTCAAGCTGGAGCATATATATTATTCATGCCTAGCTTGTTACAAATGTACTCAATTCTATTCCCAGTCAACGACTTAGTAAGCACATCTGCCAATTGCTCCGCGGTTCTCACATGCTGTAATGTGATTTCTCCACCTTGTAGTTTCTCTCGTACAAAATGACAGTCAACCTCAATGTACTTCGTCCTCTCGTGAAAAACCGGGTTAGACGCAATATAAATAGCAGCTTGGTTATCACACCATAGCGTTGGCGGACTAGAAGGAGGATAACCAAGCTCACTAAGAAGCTATCTCAAATAGATCATCTCGCTCGTAGCATAAGCCATAGCCCGATACTCAGACTCTGCACTCGATCAGGTTATCACTGGTTGTTTCTTATTCTTCCAGGATACCAGATTTCCCTCTACAAATATACAATACCCAGTAGTAGACTTCCGATCAATAGGAGATCATGCCCAATTTGCATTTGAGAATCCCTTAATGTTCATATAACCATGGTTACCATACAATAAACCGCGACTTGGAGTGCCCTTAATGTACCGTAGAATATGCAAAAGTCGATCCCAATGAGGAATTCGCGGGGCTGCCATGAACTAACTCGTCACACTAACAGAGAATGCAATATCTGGACCGTCACATTAACAGGGAATGCAATATCTGGATGGATAACAACAAGATAATTCAACTTCCCAACCAGGCGTTTATATCTCTCAAGATCATCAAGTAACTCTCCTTCGTCTGGTGACAACTTCACTCCAGGAACCATCAGCACATCCGATGGTTTGGCATCAATCATCCCTTTATCACGCAGCAAGTCTAACGCATACTTCCTCTACGTCAAAGAAATCCCATGCCGATTTCTGGCAACTTCCACACCCAGAAATTATCTCAAAGGACCCAAATCCTTGGTCTGGAACGGACTTTGTAGGAAAGCTTTCAGTGATGATATATTTGAGGTATCATTCCCTGTGATTTCAGTGTCATCTAGATGAACCACCAAAAGAAAACTACCTGCATCTAACTGACGAAAGAATACCGAGTGATCCTTGGATGATCTTTGATGCCCAAACTTCAATACAACTTCCGTAAATCGTCCAAACCATGCCTGAGGTGACTATTTCAAACCGTATAGGGACTTTTTTAACTTGCACACTAGATGAGACTCCCCCTGAGCAACAAAACTAGGCGGTTGCTCCAAATATACCTCATCTTGTAGATTACCATTGAGAAAAGCATTCTTTACATCCAACTGATGTAAAGGCAAACCATAGGACGCTGCAAGAGAGATAATAAAGCGGACAAAGGCCAACTTTGCAATTGAGGAAAAAGTATCTGTATAATCAACTCCGTACGTCTAAGCATATCCCTTGACAACCAGTCAAGACTTGAGACAAGCAACAGAGCCATCAGGATTCATCTTGACTACATAGACCCACTTACATCTAATGGATTTCTTGCCAGGAGGCAAGGTCACTAAGTCCCATGTCTGATTTGCCTCCAGAGCTGTCATCTCATCTGCCATAGTTGTTGTTCACCCAGGAGAAGACAATGCCTCAGATAAAGACCGAGGTACCGAAACAGCATCCAAACTGGAAATAAATTCATGTAGAGTAGAAGATAATCCTGCATATGAAACTGTGGCTGAAACAGGATACCTGACACAGTCACGGCAACCCTTCCGAAGGGCAATAGGTACATCCAGATTAGCTGGTGGATTAGGCAACGAGGAGTCCGATACAGTAGTGGGTGGCTCAGGAGCAGTTACGGGAAAGATGCCAAAAATTTTGCGAGGACCACGAACATACGTCTGAACTAGCAGACTCACATGCGTGACAGGTATACTAGGAGGAGCCCGAATGAGATCATAGAAAAGAAACTCATCAAGGTTAGATACCTCCGACACACTGGACGATGATGGAGAAGAAGAAAACTGAAGAGACTCACGAAATGTGATATCAGACGACACCAGATACCGACCCAACTCAGTAGAGTAGCACTTATAGCCCTTTTAGGTGCGAGAATAACCAAGAAAGATACACTTTAATGACTTAGGATCTAGTTTAGTTACTTGGGGTCTAATATCCCTACAATAACACGTACACCCAAACACCTGCAGGGAAAAGAATGTAAGGTTTGACTAGGATGCAGAACACGATGAGGAATATCTCTCTGAAGCACAGAAGAAGGCATCCAATTAATCAAGTAGGTCGCTGTAAGAACATCACCCCAGAACACTGTAGGCACTTGCATATGGAACATAAGGGCTCGTGCTACTTCCATAAGGTGGCGATTCTTATGTTCAGCCACACCACTTTGTTGGGGGTATCTGGACACGAAGACTGGTGAATAATAGCCTGAGTGGTCATGAAAGAAGCATGGGGGCTAGATAAATACTCACGAGCATTATCACTATGTAGAACAAGAATTGATACAGAAATCTGAGTGCGTATTTCAGCATAAAAAGCACTAAAGATAGATAATAACTCGGAACGTTGTTGCATTAAATAAACAAAAGTGACTAGAATAGTCATCCACAAAGGTTACAAATAACGGTAACCTGTTTTTGACAAGACTGGACATGGGCCCCAAATATTAGAGTGGACTAACTCAAACGGAGAAATGCTCGTTATATGGACTCGATACATAAGACCTGCGATAGTGTTTCGCAAACTGATACGACTCACAAAATAATTCTGGTAACGATACCAGAGACGGACACATACGCTTCAAACTTTGAAGAGCAGGATGACCAAGTTGACAGTGAAGCTCCAACGGAGTGGGAGATAAGCTGGAATACGCAACAGAATTAGGCCCCTCTTCCAGCACGTAGAGACCTGATGTGCGATGCTCCTACCAATCGTCCGCCTCGTTGAACGATCTTGAAACACACAATAATCGGTGTAAAAAGTAGCCAGACAATCAAGCTCTTTTGTAAGAGCACTCACAAATAATACATTAAATAGCAGATTAGGCAAATAGAGCACATAAGACAATCGTATAGTGGGAGTAGGAATAGCAGTACCAATCCCTTTGACAGCCACAAAAGATCCATTCGCCACTCTGACGTCGGGATGAGATGTCGTGGGGAAAAATGAGCATAAAGTACCTGTGGATCCAGTCATATGATCCGAAGCTCCAGAATCAATCACCCAAGTCCGGGAAGATGCTGACAAGTATGCGGAAGAGGAAGCGCCGGTCTAAGCTACAGTGGTAGACGTGGATATCTGATTGGCCAATAGCCGAGAATATTCCTCGGCTGTAAGATAGATACTATCGTCCTCTGGAGGTGCCGGTACCCCTGTAGAAGTGTCCTGGACAGGTCCGGAAACAACATGAGCAAACCGAGAAGTAGAAGGCTTGTCATATAATTTCCAACACTTGTCAGGTGTGTGACCAGCTTCACCACAGTGAAAACAAATAATCCTCCCATCAGATCCACGACCTTCATGTCCTCCGCATCCACCCCCTCGACCTCTACATTTTCATGACGGGATTTGACCAGCCAAAGCAGCACGATCACTCATCTCTATACTACTGGGGTTAGACCGGACAGATCGAAGAACTCGAGAATAGACCTCAGTCAGTGAAGAATCACGACTGGCAAGAATCTGTGATCTAGTTGGATCAAACTCAGATCGCAACCCACTCAAGAAGGCCATGACAACCAGCTGCTCTCGCTGCCGTCTCATCTAATTTACATCAGAAGTCAACGGCATCAGTACATTCAGTTCTTTGTAGACATTCTTAAAAGCAACAAAATACTCACTTACTGGATATCACCCTACTCCGATCGAAAGAGGCAAGAGACACATCATAAAGACGATTCAGATTGTCTTTACCAGAATAAAATACCATAAGGTATTCCCATAACTCCTTCACGGTATCGCAATGGGTCACCAAAACAGAAACTTTGGGATCCATAGA
>JAUPMG010199096.1:0-23654 GCA_031762675.1 Pachysandra terminalis
CAAGAATACACTTTTGTATTAAAGCATAAGAGTGGAAGGTGCAACAAGGTGGCGGATGCTCTTAGTAGAAGAACCACACTTCTAAACTCCTTGAGTGCTCAACTTGAAGGATTTTCTGTCATTAAAGACATGTATCCAAGTGATGAAGACTTTGGTGAGATTTGGAAGCTTTCTAAAGAAGGGTGTCATGAAGACTATCTTCTCCAAAATGATTTTCTTTTTAAGGGAACTCACTTATGCATTCCAAAATGTTCCCTTGGAGAGTATATTGTTAAGGAGCTACATTCGGGAGGCTTGGGTGGACACTTTGGAAGAGAAAAAACCATCTTGCTTGTGAAAATATTTCTGGTCTACTATTTATAAAGACGTGACTCAATTTGTGAGGAGATGTCAAGTTTGTCAAACTTGCAAAGGCCAAACTGAAAACACGGGTGACTACACTCCATTATCACTTCCTAAAGCTCCATGGCAAGATGTTAGCATGGACTTCATGGTTGGCTTGCCAAGAACACAAAGAGGTAATGATTCCATTTTTGTGATTGTTGATCGTTTCTCTAAAATGGCTCATTTCATACCTTGCAAGAAGACTTTGGATGCTTCTTATATTGCTAATCTTTACTTTAATGTGGTGGTTAAGCATCATGGTATTCCAAAATCCATTGTTTCAGATAGAAATACCAAATTCCTTAGTCATTTTTGGAGGAGTTTATGGAAAAGGTTGGCACTAGCTTGCTTTATAGTAGTGCTTATCATCCTCAAACCGATGGATAAACCGAGGTGGTGAATCGCACTTTGGGAAATTTGCTTAGAGGATTGGCAGAAAAGAAACCAAAGCAAAGGGACATGGTACTTCCCCAAGCTGAATTTGCTTGCAATTATGTGGTGAATCGTTCTACCGGGAAAGGTTCCTTTGAGATAGTTTATAGGCAATCCCCAAATCACTATCTTGACCTTGCACCCATTCCTAGTTCGCCTTTGTCCAACAAGAAAGCTGAAGATTTTGCTACTTCAATGGCCAAAATTCATGAAGAAGTAAGAAAGAAGCTTGAAGAGAGTAATAAGAAGTACATGCAAGCTGCCAATATTCAACGCCGAGTAAAAGTTTTGAATGAAGGAGATCTTGTGTGGATTTATTTGAAGAAAGAGCGATTTCCTTCCGGTTCCTACAACAAGCTCAAGGAAAAGAAGATTGGTCCACGTCAGATATTAAAGAAAATCAATGATAATGCTTATAGGATTAAGTTTCCTCCGAATGTCAATACTCATCCCACTTTCAATGTTCAAGACTTGTCAACATATCATGAGGAGATGGATTTAAACTCGTGGATGAGTTCTTTTGCACCCGGGGAGAATGATGTAGTGCACCATGACTTAGTGCTTCGGCAACCGTGACACTCTGGAAATAAGAGTTGTTATTCAACCACCTAAATTTATATCTACCTAGTATTTTGTTGTCTAGTAAGTTGTATTATTTACAACTATTTCATTTCCTATGTCTAGGAAATGAGGTAGTTGGAAGTTGTTGTGGTAGTCAATTTTGTAGGTGGAGGAGTTCTATATAATGTTTAAAAGGAGATGGAGAAGGGACTTTTGAACATTTGATATTTGATAATATATTTGTGGTAGAACATAGCTCCCCCTTCTTCCTCTTATTCTTGGTAGTGTTCTTGATTTCGGAATCTCCTTCTTTCTCTCTTTATTCAACCGCGTCAACCGTCAACCCAAACGGCTTGCACGAGTGTTTGGTGATGCCATTTGGGTTGACGAACGCACTCAGTAAGTGAGGCTGATGAACAAGGTGCTTAGGCCATGGATCTGTAAGTTCGCCACTGTTGATCAGTCAACTACTTTTGTCTTTAGTTGGAATCGGCTTGAACACTTCGAGCATTTGAAAACGGTTTTCGATCAGTTGAAGGAGGAGAAGTTGTTTAATAACCGAGAGAAGGCAGCACAAACATACACAGATAAGAGTATGGATCCATATTTTTTTTCTCTGCTATTAACCCAAGCAGACTCAGGTTTTTAGAAACCACTGACTTCATCTTGTAGGACATAAATCACTATGTAATTTATTAAAAGAATACACTATTTATATAAGAAATTAACATTTCAAATCTTCTTGCTAGAAGAAAAGTTCAAGAAGCAGTGATTTTTATTCATCTTTCTTCTGTGGAGAGGGTGAAGCAGATCTTGCTTGAGAGCAAATGAATAGACACACTAGGGGGATAATGTCAAAAGCTATTCTCACCATCATATTCTTTAGTCTTTATCATCTAGATTTGTTAACTCGAGCTCCAAAGATCCATTCAATGTTTCAGACATGCAAAATAAGATTTTCTGGCAGAATGAATTAATGAGCGAAGAACACTTGCTCATCACACCTGTAAATGCTATTGCCAATATATCAAGCTATTACCCAAATACCAATTCATTAACTTTTTCAATGAATCCTCACACCTAAACCTAAAGAATCAAGGGCTTTTTGGTGCATGTATTCGATGATAAAGAAGAAAAACAGATCAAAGACACCAGATCAAGATTAATGAATGGCAATAATTTATAATTATCATTTCATCAATCAAGGGACAAGCTCCCTTACTTGGAATGACAATATCGTCAAGACCAAAGGTTGAGATTGAAGATTTAAACGAGCACAAAAAAAGAAAGAAAAAAATTTAAGTTACAAAATCAGTTAGCATGCAATATGGAAAACTGTTTCAAAAAAGAAAAGCCAGATCTGGCATAAGACAGATCTTTAAAATCTAATTAAGAGATTGTTTAATGTCTAGTAATTATATACTGTCACTGACTCTTCATTTGCAGTGTAAAGTAAGGTGTTCCTCTGAGATCAAGAGCATACCTCCAAGTTTCATGACTTGTACTTCGATTTGTAACATCAGCCTCAAAACCTATAAACAAATTGTAAGTCAATACCCACTGAACACTTGCACAAAGAACTCAAAATGATACATTAGCTTTTGAAAAGTTTATTACTAGTATCGCAGTTCCATTACAGTCCAACAAAATTACAGGTTCCTAAGGAAACTGCAAAATAGATGTATATATTTCTTAAGCCAAACACATGACTCCACGACCTCGATACCTAGCCCTGATTCATCACCAAAGAATTTTTTCTCAAAGTTCAAGATCCTAACATCTGATTTACCTTTTCCCTTAGTTTGCTGAGTTGAGAACTCACTCAAAGCATGGAGAGTCAACATGATCAGAAGTCAACAGTGCCGTTCACCACTAAGATGTTGAATAGATTCAGATTACTTTCCATTTAGGAACAGGACAATAGGTCCAACAAACTAAGTTTTCTTAACAGGGAAATTTTTAGTTCCTAAATCTGAAATAGCTTTGGCTCAAGTCAAAAATCAAAATGGGGATTCAACATTACCATAGTGCCAACTAGGAGATCCAATAATTTTAATGCTTTTACTTCTAAATTTTAGGGAAAAAATAGAAACCACAAAGTATTCATCATGAGACGAATACCTAGGAAATGGCTACTTTACTGCAGGGACAGTTAAAGCATGTCTACAGCAATTTTGTTCATTGGTGTATCAAAACAAGAGAACAAATTGACCAACATTCTAGCGATTATATTTGTGTAATTATCTTTTTCCTTTTTTAATATAAAGGTAAAGATTATATAAAAAGGGGTAAAGAATATAGAGGAAAAAGAAAAAAGAAAAAAGAAAAAAGAAAAAAAAAAAAAAAAGGGGAGGGGGGAAGTTCCACATGGCGAGGAACCAACCCTCCAAAAAAAAAACAGCAACCTTAAAACAACCAATACAAGTAAAAAAAACCCTCACCCCACAAAAAACATAAATTACGTCCCAGCAAGTGTACCCCAATGCCTAAAAAAATCAGAAGCAGAATAGTCTTTAAACTCTGATAGAATTCCAAGCCAATCAGTTGTAGATACCAACACTGAATCAATAAGAAGCTCCGGGCACCTCTAAGAATCTTCAAAAGTTATCTTATTACGTTCCCTCCATATCTCCCACAAAATATAAAAAAGAGAAGCATGTACATAGTTCATCCCTTCTTACCCAACACCGGGAACCACCATTGTTCAAATAGATCACACATGTGCCTAGGAGGGGCCCAAGCCACATCAATAGACTTCACAAAAAACTCCAAACCTTCATAGAAAAACTACATGATAAGAAAAGATGGTCCACTGATTCTTCATTCCGTAAGCACATCACATAAACCTAAGGTGATAAGCACATGAATCTTCTTCTTCTTTGAGTGTTATCGATGATATTAATACGATTCAGGAAGACAGTCCAAACAAATGCTTTTATTTTAGGAGGGGCTTTAAAACCCCACAACCGATGAGGAGAGAACGAAATATGGGAAACCGGACTACCCCCCTAAGAACACCAAGGAAAGACTTACAAGACAAACAGCCTCTTGGGTCAGGACACCAAACTCGATGATCAGGAGAAGACTCCACAATAATCACATTTTTCAAACACTCAAACAATGGACAGTCTACAAAATGCATTGCATAATTTCCATGGCATTGCTCAATTCCTCCAAAGCACCCGCATACAACATGGTTCAGGGACAGAACAAAATGCGTGCAAGGTCGAATTCTGTGGATGATATTAAGGATTATAGACACCTCCTTTGCAGCTCTAAAGCAATAGCATAGCATCGAGAAAAAGCATTATATTAAGAGGGAAGCTACAATGAAAAAGAAAGAACTTCCATTTAGCAAACGGAAGCATTTGGGTAAATTCTCCCTCATACAAGTGCATTATCATGGTAGTTTGTTAGCCATGCGAGAGATGGCTTGTTGAAGACTTTGAAGTAAACTGTATTCATATGAACAGTGAAATTAAACAACGGAAACTAAAAAGAGTCGTAATAAGGTTTGTTTGAATGGGCTCTCTGTAAAGAAGGTTGCTTTGGCAGGAAAGCTTTGGGTGGGAGGATTTGAACGATCTCCGAGAATTATTATTTTTCGGTCCAATGGATAACTGTAATAGTCAAGATAACTAATAAAAAAATTAAAAGAAAAAATTCATGGAATAGAGTCTGACTTCTGTCAAATTGTCCCGCACTGAAATTGCGGATCAGTAAAAATAGCACCCTTTAAAGTGTTAGTTTCAGAGAGGCTTCCAGCCTCCTGTTCCTTCTGTTTCTTTCTCAAGATTAATAATAAAATGTAAGCGGGAAGTTTGATTAAAGTGTACTTAATACACGGAAATCCCTTATCTCTCATTATGAAACTATTGCTTTAGCATTTTGGAATTCCACATGTAAGCAACTTCCAAGAAGCATTCAGGCATTGAAAAAGAATCAGGAACTTTATTGCAAAACTGAGGAACAGAAGAAATCACGAGCAGGTAAATTTGAAGTTAGAATACATAGGCATTGTCTCTTGTCCCTATGGCGAATGCAGAACTCTCTCATGTTGAGGGGATAAGAAACTCTGCTACTGGAAACATCAAGATGGACCACTGTCTTGCTGAAACAGAAATATGGCTAAAACTGAAATCAGTACAATGGAAACTGGCATGAAATACTTTAAATTAAGCTGCCATGCTTCTGTCCTCGTTGTCTCAAGCTTGGATGCAAATAATGATGGTCCTACTTCAGTCTCACATATGGGTGCATCTTTTGATAAATTGTCCACCTAAGAACAGAATTAAATCAATGATATATTTCAAAAAGAGACTAGTCAATACTGAGTAAGATTGAAACTTTCGGCAAAACATAATAACAAAAGGACAGCAAAATCCATTTTGACAACCAAGGCCGCATAAGAAGTACTCGATCTCTTCTTCACTAGCAAGAAGAAAGTATTACTAACCTGAAAACTAGCAGCCGAGGATTCTGTAACTGCTTCCTCAGATGATTTAGATGAGCTCAAATAATTCTTTGGAAATAGAAATACTTTGTCATCTCTTTTTCCACTATAGCTAAAACTTTCCGAGGCATCCTTTATTTTCCATAACTTCTTCACTAAAATATTGTTATCCTTTGTTAATGAACGAATCTGCATATAACAAACATAGAACATATATTTTTGGTGAGAAAAATTGGACAAGCAACAAAGACAGCCTGTGATATTCAAATCCAAAACTAATATGTTTCCATTTATTCTCGTGGTACTTCCAGAAAAATCATGCATTACATGTATAATAAAGTGAAGCAGGTGTTTTAGTGTCTAAGGCCCAACTATTTTAAACCATTTTTTTATAATTTGCTATTGCACATAAAATGGATCCCATATTAACATATGAGCTCTAAAGTCATAGCGCAATAAAACTGTGACATCAAACCCAAGAACAATAAAGTTTTGCCACAACCTTGTATCGATCTCAAATATCATTTCTTTTCAGTAACATTTTCCAGACAATCCTCATTTTTTCTTTTTTGACCGGTAAATAAAAGCTTTTATTAAGATAGCCCTGAGGCCAAAAAGCTATACAAAAAGAGTATGTATGTACAGGTCACATACCCACACCAAAAGAAAACAGTAATTAACTAAGAGTGTCCCACCTCAGCCCCCATATACAACCAAATTCTGAAAAGCTGAACCCCCAAACTCTGTATAGTTAGATATCCAAAAAATAGTAATTGTAAAGTGTATTGTATCAACTTATGAGTATCCTTTTCCTGTTCTTTGAAGATCCTTTGATTTCTTTCACACCAAACAGTCCACAAAATTGCTGTCGGGTATAAATTCCATAATATACAACTTCTTCTCTTGCCCCTCTTCTTCTTCCTCCAACTCCAACTGCTGAGTTCTGCCTTAATATGTTCTTGCTAAACCCAATCTACCTTGAATCTTTTAATGAAAGAGAGCCAGATCATCCTAGTAACATCACAATGGAGAAGCAGGTGAGAGGCATTTTCCTCCTCTTTTTTACACAAACTGCAACTCGAAGCCAAAGACCACCCTCTCCTTTTGAAATTATCACAAGTGAGAATTTTATTCTGCGAAGCAACCCATAGAAAGAAATACACCTTAGAAGGAGTACCTGCATACCAAATTAGCTTCCAAGGTCCCTCTTGTAACATTCCAAGAATCACTGCCCAATTTATCATTTTGCTCAAACATTCCACCACCATTATGAATAGAAAGTGGGATAACGTATCTCCTTGTCGAAGACCCTTAAATGTCTTGAAATAGCCCACCGCTGTCCCGTTCAACAAAATTGACAAAGAAACCATCGAGATACAACTTTTTATTCATCTTATCCACACCAAAGCCCATCCTATTCAAAATATAGTATAAAAAAGGCCAAATCACGTGATCATAGGCCTTTTCCAAATCGACTTTACACAATAATGCATTGTGCATGTCATTCAAAACTGAATCAATGCATTCATTAGCTAGCAACACAACATCCAAGATTTGCCTCCCACCTACAAAAATGACCCACTACCTTTTTTACTCTATTTGCAATCACTTTGGCAATTATCTTGTATAGACTACTCACCAAACTAATAGGACGAAAATCTTTAATATATGTTGCTCCCTCTCTTTTAGGGATGAGAAACAGAAAAGTTGCATTAGCACTTTTTTCAAAGCTGCCTATTTTGAAAAATTCTATAAACATCCTCCTTTATGATATCCCAACACTTCTTTATAAAAAGTCATAGAGAATCCACCCGGTCCTGGTGACTTATCACCCTCCATACTCACAATTGCTCCCCTCACCTCATCATCAGAAAAAACTCATCTCTAACTCCTCTACCACTTAAAACGGTAATCTTTCAAATTCCAAACCCTCTAAAGTTGGTCTAAAGCAACTCTCTTCAAAAAAGAGTTCTATAGTAATCTTCAATAGCTTTCTTGATATTCCCCTCCTCATTCATTATCGCCCTGTCCACTTCCATTCTTCTAATTGTGTTCACTCTATTCCTTGCATTCGCCATCTTATAAAAAAACTCTGAATTTTGATCTCCCTCTTTCATACACAAAGCTCTTGATTTTTGTCTCCAACAAATTTCCTCCATTCTTGCAACCTTGGCAAGGTCCTTCTTGAGATGCTCTCTCTCCCCATCTTCCCTTCATCTTCCAAAACATCCAACTTCTGTACTTTTTCCAACAGACTCATCATTTTGTTCTCCACCCTACCCCATTTGGTTTTGTTCCATTTCTTTAACTCTTCTTTTAATAACTTCAATTTTCTGCAGAATACAAAACTTGAAGATCCTACCTCAAACCCATTCCACCAATTCTTCACCAACTATATAAAGTTATCCTCCTCCAGCCACTGTTTTTGAAACGAAATGAAAATTTTTAACTAACTTATCCTTGCATTCCAGCATGATTGGGTATGATCTGATGTTGCTTTGGATAATGAGATGGCTTGCACACAGGCATAAGATTCTTCCCAATCTACACACATTAAGAACCTGTCCAATTTTGATGACACTTGGTTATCCTGATTATTTGACCAAGTGAATTTCGTGCCAATTAAAGGCACGTCTAACAAACTCTGAGAAACTTTGCATATGAGTACTCCGGAGGACCTGATCTTTCCGAGCAAAATCTGATAATATTGAAGCCCCCCCACCCCCCCCCCACACACACACACACTCCAAGGATCCTCCCATTCACCTTTATGATTCTCAAGTTCTTCCCACAAATCCTGTAACCTGCTATGATCTGTAGGTCCATAAACTGATGATAACATCTTATGTCCTCCCCCATTATCACCCTTTTCCAATAAAACCACTGAAACAACAAACTCTCCAACTTCCGAGTGTGCTCAATCCCCACACCTTATTTTCGATCACAGGGACATATCCCAGGGCATCACTTAAGAATTCCCCCTCGTGGATCATAACAAAACCCGATCTGCTAATAGAATTTCACTCAATCATTTGTCCAACAAGACAAGCATTTGTCTTACAAGACAAGAATCAATTTGGTCTATTGGGGTAGCTAATCCCTCAACCCACAAGTAACATTGTTTATCTGTGACTTTCTCACTTGTATTGTGATTCCTCATTACAATACCTCTCGGTTATGTCCATAAATTCCCAAACAAAGGAATAACGGTGTTAAGTCAATGCATTGGACTTAGCCAAAGTCTCAATGCTTAAAGGCATATGCAATGCAAAAGTGTCATGAGCAATTAACTATGCAAACAATATAGTGTATGAGCAAGTGTAATATAACAAGTAATTTACCAGTAACATGCCACAAATGAATTAGAATCAAAATCAAAATCACACATGTTAAGCAAACATAGGCATAGTTCCCTCAATGAACTAAATTACCTTTTTCAATCTCATAAGCAGTATTATGGAAGAAACAGATGGATTAAGCCAGTGCTTTCAATGTCGTCGACATATCGCGACATGTCGACGATTTTGGAACTGTCGACACGAAATCCATGGGAAATCTCTAGATTTCCCTTTTCCCTGCGACATGAGGGAAAACTATATATATTTTTTTTAAAAAACCCTATAAAATTATGAAGACAAATAAATAGTTAATTTTTTTCACTCGATGTCGCGACATGTCGCAGGTCTTAGCAGTTTGCGACATGTCTTGTGACATCGACGTTGCAAACCTTGGATTAAGCAACATCAATAATTGTGGAAAGAATAATTGCTTAAGAAATCGTAGAACCTTGGGTCGTAGGCCTAAATTGTAGGAGCTACCCATCTTTATAAGGAATTAGATCCCCATAAGTATTAAAACTATAAGTGAGTGGATGGGAAGCTTTACAGGTTTGCTGGCGCAATTACTATGAGGGGGCCTTCACAAACTATTACAACTATAATCGAGTGGATGTGAAGCTGTACAAGTTTGCTGGTGCAGTTACTTTCAGGGGGACTTCAGGGACAATACGACCAGAAAAGTGTTAAAAAATTTTCTTTAGCAGCATCAAATGCACTGTTTTCGTTTTCTGAGAGAGAGAGAGAGAGAGAGAGAGAGAGAGAGAGCATTGAAAAAGGTAATTTAGTTCATCAAAAAGGTAATTGTTTACCAACAGAATCATAACCATAGCAACGTTTGAAGTACTGTAAGATAGGACATTATCTCATTTAGGTACACCATAAAGTTCAGTTGATAATAAAATAAACATCAATCTGTACACATTATGATGTGGAACAGTTTAGCAGGCCCAGTCCAATTAATTGTATGTTTAGGCCCATACTTGTTAATTGGGTCATACCAATGGATTCTCTAGCAAACCCAATTATTTGGGTTTTTTTTAGGTTAGAATTTTATTATTATTTGTTAGAGTTTGACTAAGAAAGCAGTTAGGATTAGGATTATCTAGGAAATTCGCGTGAACATTTTTGTAGGATAATATTTCTTGTTTAAAAATTATTTTGGATGTATTTTGGTAGTTTTAGGTCACTTCAAGTATATGTATTAAATTACGACTCTTTTTATGTGATTAAGGATTAGTAATAAGTCTTTATAAAGGGTTATTATTGGTGTAAAAAAAGATGACGAGAATTGAATAAAATTTTACACAATATGTGTTTTTGAGGTGACTTATTTATCTAGTATTTGTGAGATTCCCTTACCAACCCTTGCTTCATATTGATGAGATTCCAATCTGTTCAAGGTCCTGACAGTGAGATTTTGTCAGATTATCCTTCTTCTTCCCCTTTATTTTTTCTATTTATTTTATTTGAAGAGATTCTAGCTGTCCTACATTAATTTTGGTATCAGAGCATGGTTTCCTATAATAATGGTCATGAAGCACCTCCATTGAAGATGGATCCTAAGCTTTTACAGCAGATTTGCGCTCAAGTAGCCAACTTGTCTACTCAAATTGCTGCCCTTACTCAGAGTGTGGCCAATTTAGAAGCAACCAAATAATAGTGAAGACGACACAAGAAGTTAATATTCAAGATTCAAAACCAATGGGCATTTCTGATGAACAAAAAATTCCAATCGACGTTCAACCCTTGAAGATTAATTCAATTGAGCAACAAGATGAGCCCATATTGATGACTATTGTTCCTACATATGAAGATCTGGTAATTATGACTTTATTGGAATTGATAAAATCAATACAATTTGTTATAGGGATATGTCTTATCCTATTATACGTTCAAAGGCTCAGATGATTAAATTTCGAGTTTCAATGGTAACAATGAAGAGATGCAAGAACAAGCAAAAGAAAGCAAAATATTTCAAGCATCTCATTCAATGGGTTTGAAGGCTACGATATCAACACAAAACTCGAGGATGAGTTTTCTCCAACCAGAGGAGAATGATGTGGACCAGTTTAGCAGGCCTAGTCCAATTAATTGTATGTTTAGGCCCATACTTGTTAATTAGGTCCTTTTTAGGTTAGGATTTTATTATTATTTGTTAGAGTTTGACTAGGAAATCAGTTAGGATTAGGATTATCTAGAAAATTCCTGTGAAAATTTTTGTAGGATAATATTTCTTGTTTTAAAAATTATGTTAAATATATTTTGGTAGTTTTAAGTCTCTTCGAGTATATGTATTAGATTAGGACTCTTTTATTTACCAACCCTTGCTTCATATTGGAAAGATTCCAATCTGTTCAAGGTCCTGGTAATGAGATTCTGTCACATTATCCTTCTTCTTCCACTTTATTTTTTTCTATTTATTTTATTTGAAGAGATTCCTGCTGTCCTACATCACATTATCTCTTGAATTAATCATATTCCTTAAATAGCATCCCCTCAATTGTTCAGTGTAGCTTATAAATGGACATCACCTGAACTTCACTATTTTCAAATCTCCAGCACCTTCGTTGATTTTTTCTCTCATGATCATACGAGTCCTACTAACTCTCTTTTCGCCAGTACCTTAGTCTTCATCATATGAGTGTTCATTCTTTACTTCTATGGTGGAAAATATTATGAACAGAAACACTAAACAATGTTATTGTTATGATAGTAATGTTACAATTGCAACTCTTCGTCCCATTCATCACACTGTGCTTCCATTAGTTTAATATTATGACAAACAATATACAGTATATCGTATATAATATTAGAATATATATATAACAATACAACATTTTATATTATATAATAATATTAAATTATTTTATATTACATTACATATAATATAATATCATACTATATAGCCTTATATGATAATGTAGTATTAGTATATAATATAATAATACAATATTATAATTTAATATTTACTATTAATAATATGATATTATTACTTTATTTTATTTTGTTACTAATATAATAATAATATTACAATTTAATATTTAGTAATCATAATATAATATAATATTATTTTATCATGTAAAATATATGATATTATAAATATAACAGAGTAATATATCAACCTTATATTCTTTTCTGTTATAATATAAATATTATCATATTTCATATTATAAAATACAATATACAGTATATCTTATATAGTATTATAATATATATATATATATATAACAATAGAACATCCTATATTATATTATATAAAAATATTAAATTATTATATAATATCATGTTATAGAATAGTAAATATAATATATAAGATATAATATAATATAATATTAAATAGCATTATATGATAATGTAGTATTATTATAATTTAATATTTAATATTAATAATATAATATTTTACTTTATTTCATTTTGTAACTAATATAATATTATTATTATATAAAATTATAATTTAATATTTAATAATCATAATATAATATTATTTTATTTTATTATATAATATAATATAAGATAATATAATAATATATATTTTATATTAGGGAAGTAACTAAGCACCCAGAATCTTAACCGAGAATCCCATAATCACCTTGGAGAGGGATTCTGAGTTTGTATCGGATTCTAACATTAGATTCTAGAATCCAACCCTAAAATCTATCACAAGCACTTGTTACAAGGTTCCACAATCAGATTCTATCAGAATCCAGAATCCCCATCAAACGTCCCCTAAATGTCGCGATAATCTAGGCCTAGGCGACAATTAATGGGAAAACGTCGCCTATGCGACTTTTTCACCATCTCGCCCATATGTCGTGACATGTAACGGAAAAAGTTGCAATTGCTGTTTAGCACGTGACATTTAAGATTTAAGAGACATGTCTCAACAGATTTGGGGAAAAACACTTCCGTCTCATTCTCACCTCAATTTTTTCACACTTTCTTGCACAAATCAGTGATTTTTTCCTATTTCTTTGACATTCCATACTAGGATTGGCTTTATTGCCATCTTGGGTCAAAGATTTCAAAGTTTTTAAAGGCATGGTCGATAGCATTTGGAAGTGAAAGTGTATTTTCAATTTTTTTTTAATTCAAACATTAACCAAATGCTATGAAATTAATACATGTTACGACAACCGATGGGTGTTGTTTTAATTTTTCACAAACTATAATTATAAAAAAATAGCAATATATTATCTTTTAATATTCTATAATTTAATGTGATAACTAAGAATAAAACTTAATTAAATGGGTCAATTATTTAGTTAATTAATACATCATAAAGTAAGTATATTAATTATTTTTTAATTTATTATATATCTAAAAATTAAGAAAAAATTTCAAAAAAAACAAAGAAATTGAAAAATAGCTAATAGCCACTTACTTATCAATGTAAGTGGTCTTTTTTTTTTTTTTTGATGAATAACAAGCAGTTTATTAAAAAAACAAACACCAATACAAAGAAGGGCGGGCGTGCAAGATGAGTACCAAAGCCCAAAAGAAACAAACGTATAAGAGAAAAGAGAAAAAACTAAAAACAAAACAAAATGACCCAAACAATAGTAACACCAGTGTGAACATCAAAGGTATAACCCATAACACCTTCAACTCCTTCACCTTCCATCTTCTATCATTTCTGTTGTCGGAATGCCCACAGACAAGTTTTTTCTTCTGACCCCACCTCTAGCCAGGCAGTCAGCCATTGCATTGCCATCTCTAGGCGTATGAGCAAAAGATGCATGAATTAACCTTCCCAGAAACCTAGCCATCCTGACTAGGTGAATGAACCTCCAAGGACAACGCTTAGACCCCGACATCCAAGATAGTACAGAAGTTGAGTCCCCCTCAAGCACTACCTAACTATACCCCACTCTAACTGCCTCCCCGACTCCAATAAGAAGAGCCAACATCTCAACCCTCATAGAATCGCCAATCCCGACTGGCCCAAAATAAGCGCGTAGAATCTGTCCACTGTGGTCTCTGAACACACCTCCAATACCTGAATGCCCCGGATTCCCAAAGGAGGTTTCATCAAAATTAACTTTAACCACCCCCTCTACTAGTGCCTACCATCTAGTCAAAATACGCTCCGTATGTGGAGATGGCCTAGCCACCTCCGACCACCCTACCAGTACATCAGTCATAAAGAACCCTCTAAAGGCAGGAAGAATCACCATCCAGGGGCAAACAATATGCAGAATAGAGTCAATAATCAACCTGGTCGATCTAGCCCTAACTTCGAACAGACTCAGATTCCTCTCCCCCACAGAACCCATAGTGTCGCATGTCACAACCCTTGGTACATCAGCCTGCCTCCCATACCTAACCCAGGGAACCTCCACTGGACCAAACACTCACCGATCACCTCAAGCATCACCCACCTGACACCAAGCCGGCACAAGAAGAAAGACTCTCTAACCACTGAACAATGCAGGAAAAGATGGTCAATAGATTCCCCTGCCTCCCTACACGTACAACACATATGGGGCGAAAGCATCCAGGACAGCCACCTTCTGTGTAGCAAATCACAATTATTAATCTTAAGGAAGATAGCAGTCCAAATAAAAGCCTTAATTCTCAAAGGTATGAATAGTCTCCAAACACGACGATGAGGGAAAGAGACATGGATAGACTGAAGCCGAATGGCAGAAAGAAAGAAGCTCACCGAGAAGATACGATTACTACAAGGACTCCAGATCCTACGGTCCCTGCACTTGGAATCGACAAAGACATCTCCCAGATCAACAAACAAAGCCCCAAGATCAACTAACTCTGGAGGTCGCAAGTCTCTCCGGAATGAGAGATTCCAAACCAGCCCCGAATCTGACCAAGAAAGGGCATCAGATACAAGAGCATCCCTAACGGAGACTACACTAAAGAGACGAGCAAACCGGACAGCAAGGATAGACTCCCCCCACCAAAGATCATACCAAAAGCGAACCCAACACCCATCCCTAACACTAAATCTGATAAAGCTAGAGAAGGAAGGGATGATCAACGATACCTCTTTTCAGATACTAGCTCTAAAACATCTAGCCGAAGAATTATAGTCCCAACCGTTGGGATGGCCGCCAAATATACTGTGAATCATTTTCCACCACAAAGCCTCTCTTTCCTCACTGAATTTCCACAACCATTTGCCCAATAAAGCAGTGTTACGACAAGCGATATTCCCCAAGTTAAGACCCCTTGCTTCTGTCTTCATACAAATCAACTCCCACTTAACTAAGTGATACTTCCAATGACCTCCCCCCTCCCACGAGAAGCGTAGAGACCCAGATCCTGAAAAATTTATAATAATAATTAATGGTGCGATTATTTAATAGAGTTAAATAATGGAAATAATTAAAGAGGGTTTTACGGGAGATTAATCAATAATTTTCCGGTAATTCATGGAAATAATTAGTTAAAGATTAATTAAGATGATTTAATTAATGTAATTGATCAATAAGGGTATATTGGTAAGTTTGGTATAGTTTATGGCGAGAAGCTTAACTCAATTAGGGTCGTGGATCTATTAAGGAGTTAAAGGTTAGTTTGGTAAAACCTGGTAAGTAAGGGAGTTGATTTGTAATCTAATTAGTGCCATGGGTTAGTAAGTATTAATAAGAACTAGTGTCTTGGGGGTTTTTGTGTTAGTAGAAGTTCTGTTGGGGGTTTAGATGTTATTAGAGGAAACCTTGGGGGAGGAGGTTGTAATTAGAAAACATAAATTCAAATCAGATATTGAGGTGATCGTGTAGTGCGTGTGTTGGAAGGAGAGGGAGAGAATTTCTATTCTCTCAACCTCTCTTTCCTTATGAGGAAGAATGAGTTGGGAAACGGGTATAAAGAGAAAGAGGAGACTAGGGTTGCAAAACCCTAGCCGTCCAGATCTGAAGAGAGGGAAAGAAGAATAGGAAAGAGAAAAAGAGAGGGAAGATCCGCAGCGTCGCGTCTAATCGAGATCGAAGGTAAATATCATTTTCTGTATAGTTCTTGTATCGTATCATAGTCATCTCTTGAATGCATGCTTAGTATGGTTCCACTGATGTTGGTGTTCATTGTAAGTTGTGTTGACAGTGTAGTTCAATGATGATTCTGAGATCCTTGTGTTTATGCTTTGTTTTTATGATTTAATTAGTTATGATAATAACCATGTTTAGATCCATGTTAATATGTTGTTTATATGATGATTCTGACCCTAGAACATGTTTTGTGTGATTCATGCTTGGTTTCATATGTTTTCGAAGTGATTTGAATGTGTTGAGTAGAGTTATTAAAACCCAGAAAATTTCCAGAACACGGCACTGTCGGCAGGCATCGGTCCACCAACAGAATGATATTTTTAGGCCGTTTCAGCTATTCAGTAGGCATCGGTCCACCAATGACCCCACCGAAAAGCTGTAAAATGCACAGAGGAATTCGGCAGGGTTCGGTCCACTGACCACCCTACCAACAGAGCCTAGTTTTTAGGGTTAACTTGCTATTCAGCAGGGTTCAGTCCACCGACCACCCCACTGACGAACCTGTACCTTATAGAGTAAGGTGGATTTTTGTGGATTCCTTGGGTGGATGGTGAAGGTCTTTGGCCATTGGTTATTGTTGAGTTCCGGGGGCAAGTTTTGACTTGAAGGCATCTAGTCTACCTGCGGGGAGTCAAACTTGGTGTTCCGAAGTTGTTGTTGTGACCATCATCCCACCCTAGGTCTGATATGGATGTGACATGGAAATGATTTGGCTTACTGATTATATGATTACTTATGATGTGATAACATGATTGGAAGCTTGTGACTGATTGTGTATGGCATGAGAGGAATTCCCGTGATGGCTTCCCAAGGATTATCCATGTGTATGGGGGCACGAATAGCTTCCGAAGGTTGTTATCACTGGAAGTCCGAATGTTTGTTTGAAAGGATGCTTGTGATGGGTCCGAAGGATTGTCCTCGTGTATGGGCGCATGGGCAGCTTCCGAAGGATACTATCACCGGCAATCCTACTGATTGTTTAATGCTGATTGGGTAACTGGATGGTGATAGACAGAGGTTGTGTTCATCCGCGGGATTGGTTCTAGTTTGGAAGGTTGGTTTGGGGAATTGAACCCCGTATACCAACTCATATTTGGTCTTCATTGTTGATAGAAGGATCGCTCCCGTGTGGAACTCTTTGGGTGTGAGTCCCTAAACTGTGATGGATGTTCCGAGTGAACTCCTTCGATACTTTTGGAAATAGCTACAGGAATTGAACCCGGGTAAGTTGAAAGTCTTATGGAACCGCGTCGTACAACGTGGGAATTAAGAGAGTAGTATTCAACAGTAGTAAAATGAATGCCCTGCAATTGCTATTGCATGATATGAGAGTGTCTTCAGCTGTAGTAAAATAGAAGCCAAGGCAACTTGGGACCGACTGATCATCGGCTAGGACATGCATATGATTCATTATTATCATTGTTTGAGCATTCCTTGATGTACATTCATTCATTCTTCATACATTCATCTTTCTTTGTAATTTAGTTTCTTATGTGTGTTTGCTGACCTTCACTATCCATGTGTGTTTATCATTATTGTTTTCTTCCATTTATTGCTTAGTATGATATTATGGTATGTTTGGACTAACGGTATGGTACAAGGATGGGTGACAGAATCGGTTTTTACTGGGCATTCCATGCTCACGCAACGTTTCATGTTGCAGGTTAGAGTGGCATGAACGATAGACGTGGACTCAGATGGCCATTTCGTTTATTTATTCTTTTGATGATTGTAATAGACCCGTGTAGTAGGATTGGATCAGTCTTTTGAAATTGGATTATAGTGGTTGAGTATTTTTGGGCTCTTCTGAAGCCGTGTAATCTAAATTGATTTTGATAGTAGCCTCCGCACTCTGATTATTGTATTAGCATTAGAAATGCTCTGTATTGGTGTATGGTGGTTGTTGATCCGCGGTCCATGCTTGGATCCCGAAGGTCTAACCTCCTAATCCGTGCCACCCTACCTAGGGATTCGGGCATCGGGAACCGGGGTGTGACAAGAAGTCTCTCTGTAATCTCTCTAGACACTTCACGATACTACTAGGTGCCCTAAACAACGATAAATAATAGATCGGGATATTAGCCAATGCTGCCTTAATAAGAGTGATTCTCCCGTCTAATGACAATAAACCTTTCTTCCAAGTTGCTAACCTCTTCCCTATCCTATCCACCACCGGATCCCAAAAACTAAGACTTGGGATTACCACCAAGAGGTAACCCAGGATTAGACAACGGCCACTCTTGAACCCTACACCCTAGGACTGATGCAAAAACCCCCACCACTTAGTTAATGTAAGTGGTCATCAACTAATTATGAAAGTAACTATTAGCTTACTAAATTATAAAAATAATTAAAAAGATATTTTTAATTAAAGAATATGATAAAAATATCAAATAATCGTAGAAATGTTAAAAATTGTTTGCTTATATGTTTTAAACTTGTCATATATTTGTTTGCATGTTTTCTTACTTTTTTGTAGATCTGTACTCTATTTATGATACCCTACGGCTGCAAAGAGACAGGACATTGGTTGGAATCATGGGATTCCATTTGAGGGAGATAAAAATAAGTAAGTGTGCAATTATTATGGGCAAATAATAAGGAGAGAGGGGTATTCCACGACTTCAGCAGCATCTGGCAAATGGTATAAGAATGTGGCAAACTGCTCTAGAGTGTCACCTGAGGTCAGGAAGCATATGTAGGCATCTTGAGTCTTCTACCATTGACAGACATGGTAAAAGGGAGAGGGAGAGACAAGAGGATGTTAGGAGACTTGCATGACCCCCAAGAGTACAGTACCCAGTACCATCAAATGAGGATGAGGAGAATGTTCTATCCCGTCCTAATTGTGTTACAGAGCAGTACGAGTTGAATTTTAGAGAAGAATGGCAAGCCTTCGTGGAGGCAAACAGGAAGAGAAAGGAAGCTGAGAGAGGCTTAGGTTTAGAGCTGGTTTAGGTTCTTCTAGTGTTGGGCCCGCTGGGGCTAGTGGTCGCACATCCGATTTTTTTTAAATGGTTCTAGAGTGTAAGGATGCCGGCACATCAGATGTTTTTTAGATGGTCCTAAACTATAAGGATGCCAGATCCACCCATGGATCCATCATTGTACAAGTCCAAGGATTCAAGACAGGAGAGATTGAAGGATGTTTGGAGTAAAAGGAATATCAAGAGAAGATAGAAAAATTCAGCTCAAGTTCTTCATCTTCAACCACATTCCAGCAAATGCACCAGCGTCGCCTCACTTCAAGAATATGATTGATCTCGTATAAGAGATCAATTTGGGAGTTGCCCCCCCTATACCCTATGAGATAATGGGGAAGTATTTAATGATGAGGAGAGGGAGGTCAGAAACTACATTGATAGACTGAGGCCATACTGAGAAGAGTACAATATTACTATCATGTGTGATGGTTGAACAGGGCAAACCAAATTGTCTATAATTAATTTTCTAATCTACTGTAAGGCATTCAATGCTCTTAAGGTCAGTTGATGCATCAGATAAGATAAAGAATGCCAAATGCATTGCTTCACTACTGAAAGATGTGATGAACAAGGTGGGCATAAAGAATGTGGCGCAGATTATGACATCCAATGAGAGTGCCTTTGTGAAGGAAGGAAAGGCGTTGAAGCAAAAGTACACCATTAATCGACCCGTGTGCTGCCCATTGTAAAGATCTTATGCTAGAGGCTATAGTTCAGAGGCAAATAATGTTGGTTGTGTTAGAGGATGCCAGAGCATTGATGAATTTCATACATAATCAATCATGCATACATCTTACCTATCATGAGGCAGACTTGTCATGACGACATTATCAAACCGGGTATCACGAGGTTTTCCACCAACTATATAGCCCTAGAGAGCATTTTGAAGCATAGGGCAAGAAATACTTTTCACAGAAGAGGATTGGAACAGGTGTTCCCCCATACAACCATTTGGAAGGGTGTTGAGGACATAGTTTTGTCATATGCTTTCTGGGACAAAGTCTGCGACCTTGTCAACATGTTAGAACCCATTTATCGGGTCTTGAGGCCATGTGATACCAAAGAGTAGCCTCTTAGGTCCACATTTGAGCTGATGAGGATGATGAAGAAAGAGATTAAAGCTGGATCACATAAATTCTAAAAATGGGTGCATATGATCATTGACAATCGCTGGTATAAGACACTTAAGCACCCTCTTCATAAGGCCAGTAAGTGGTCATTAATTAGATTAGCTTATTTACTTTTAAGTTTTAACATGTGAGAGAATTACTAATACTTATTATTTTTGGAATATGAAAAATTAACAACAGCATACTATTTGAGCCATGAAGAAAGAGAAAACAAGAAAAGCAAGTAATAGGTCAAGACCTGTCTCTCGAGACGCTCCCTTTCCATGGATAATTGCATGAGAAGACCCATAATTAGTTTGGTCGTCTTACTAACGTCCTTTGCCATTGCTGTTTCCGCATCGTTACCTTGACGTAAGGATGTCTGCAAGCATTCCACTCTATCCCTCAAAAATTTCAATTCTTCATTAAGTTCCAAATTAGTTTCTGTTAATAAAATACACTTTTCTTCTGCAATCTCTGTCATGCATTCAGTTTTCGAAACCTTTGACTTCAGATCATTAACTAAATTTTCCATATCTCCAATTGCAGAATATAACATGTTTTGCTGCTCCTGACTTGCTTCAGTGGATGCCTTTGCTTGCTGTAGTTGGAAATCAGATTCCCTCAACTGCTTTTGAAGGAAGTTCACCTTTTCCATGACATCGTCATTATCTTTAAGAAAATCCAGTTCTTCATTAAGTTCCAAGTTAGTCTCTGTCAACAGTTTACACTTGGCTTCTGCATCCTCGGCCCTACTCTCTGCTTCAGAAATAGTTTCTTTCAGAAGCTCAATTGCATTTTCCATTTCAATGAATTCAGAATAATAAACATCGTGCTGCTCCTGACTTGATTCCACTGAAGACTTTGCATGCTGCAGCTGAGAATTAGATTTTCTCAGCTGCTCTTCTAGTGAATTCACCTTTTCCCTCAAAGTGAAAGCCTCGGAGTGTACAAGAATATATTTTTCTTCAGCTTCCATCAGGCTGGCTTTCAAACTGGTTGTCTGTTCGAGAAGGACGTTTTGAAGTTCTGGACTGCTGCTTTCGAGCTTCTGTAAAGAACTTTCTTTAGCTTTCAAATGTTTTGTGAATTCTTCAAGCTTAGATCTGACCTCACCTTCTCGTCGAATTGAACTGTTTAAATTGAATTGAATAATTTGGAGTCGACCTATCAGTTCTTTTGAGATTCCCATCAGTGCCTCAGCAGCATTTTCTGCCTCAAAAAACCTTCCCAAAATAACCTCTGCTCCTTCTTCCATGTCGAAAAATTCTTGTTCTGAAGAGCACAGCTTTAAGTTTAGCTCTTCTTCACATTGCCTAGATTCTGATAACTTCTTTTCAAGATCCAGTTCTCTTGCCAGAGATTTCTCCAACATTCTCAGAATGTGCCTCTGTTGCTCAGCTGTCTGCATTTTTAACTTTGAATTTATGCTTAAAAATTGATCATTTTCTGATATATCAGCAGACTTGCCATTATTCCCTGTCAACATGCATTCATCAGAGGAGACAAAATAATCAGAAGTGAAACTTTTAATATATCAAACTAAATTCATTATGCTAAAACTGGGTTGTTATAACAAAAACAAAAAAGAAAAAAATAAAAAAATAATTAAAATAAAAAGACTAAACCAAAGTTACCAAACCATATGGTCAATACAGTTAACCCAGGAAGAGGCCCACATCGGGCCAAATTCAATCCTTGTACAAACCCAAACTAACCGGAATTCGACGGTTCAACCAGGGAACCATGAGACCAAGTGAGTTGATGTCAAACCATCCAGTCCATGCAAGAGGAAACTACTTTAGCGGTCATCATCTTTATCAAAAGTAGAGTTGCCGAGGTAATGGATACAGTGAGAAAGAGGGAGAAAACAAAAAAAGTCTTTTCCCTTACTTTTGTCATTTTACAGGATTAAAATTGCGTTGCTTCTTGGCATCCCCTAGTGTTTTTACATTAGATGGTAAGGTTCAAATGTTCTTTAAAATAACATCAAGTCAAACTGGGTTGACTTTGATTGGTTACTTAGGTCATATTTCAAAACATTGGATGATCACACTATTTTTCTTTTTTTTTAAGATCAGAAAAAGAATTGAAAAAAAAAAAATAAACAAGAAAATAACAGGATATATATGTATATATGAAGCTTACAATTTTCATGTCCACTAAAAGCTAATAAAGCCCTCTGGAACTTGGCAGATTGCACTTTCATTTCGAACACCAGATCTTGTGACTGCTTCAGTGATTCTTGAGAATCATGCAATTTCTCTGCCATTTCAATAGATGTTTCTCCCAATCGTTCGCATGAAGATACTTTATGACGGGCATCAACAATCTCTGTTTGGAGAGTATCCATAAAATTATCTAGCTCTGATACCTCACAATCTAAAATTCCAGAAAAAATGTCAAATTCCAGGGCTTTCTCAACAAAATCAGCTGTGATATTTCCATTCTCTATGGTTAATGCTTCCACGTCGCTCTCCTTAGCAGCCACATGCATCAAAAGTATGTCCAAGTTTACCAACTTCTCAGAACAACATGCTAAATCCAGATCAACTCTCATTAAAATTTCTCTGGCACTTCCAAGTTCCTGCATCTGCTCTTCATTAGACAGGAATCCTTCATGTAAGTAAACATTATCTGGCTTTGCCTCTGGGATGCCAGCATTGATATGATCAACACTAATAATTGCATCATCAACAGCAGCACTCTCCATTACCATGGCCCAGTAGTTCTGTTTACCTTAAAACCTGAAAGAAAATGTCTCAGAATCAGTGCTTTTGATTAGCACATCAATCATCTAAAAAAGAGGACATATGCGAGACAAACGGGACAAAGCAAGTAATTGTCTAGCATCCTACAGACAAAATTTCAATAAAAAAAAAATGTGCAATCTCAAATCTGATTCACACTTATTTGTCCTTACCATTCAGACATATAAGATGGTTTAAGCTCAAGATAGATGGAGAAAGTGAGACAAAAAGGAGAACATGAATATTGTCTCAGATTTGTTATTTTTTTTAGATTAAGAAACATAACATGAAAAGGACCAAATTACCCCTGGTTACATAGAATAGGGACTAATCTACCCCTATTACATAAAATAATAACTCCAGTACTCCCTATCAAACTAGAGCATATCAAGGATGCCAGTATGGAACATGTGAACTCTAATAAACTATAAGAGAATTTGTAGCAAGCTGATGAAGTGGACACAAGGTTTACGATGTCGATGTTGCCAGGCATGTCGCCAGGTGACTTCGGCGACATGATGAAAACAGGGGAAATGTGAGGGAAATGTGGGGAAACCATGGGTTTTTGATGGAGTTTTGGCCCCAAACTTTAAATATGTTTAATTAAGGCCTAAATGCATCCAAATACATCAAAAAAAA
>JAUPMG010199097.1:0-10042 GCA_031762675.1 Pachysandra terminalis
CATAGAATATCTTACTGAGAGTGGCCCTGTATGGGGGGACGGTTCGAGAAGACGTCTTGCTCAGTAATTGATTGGTCGAGTGTGTGGGGGTTACATAATTCGAATTCTAAACATCATGCATAATTGCACAACATATGTATGCGCATGGATCACACTTGGTGATCACCCTTTCATTATTGCATAAGCATGCATTGCATTCATTAGTAACTGAACTTGCATTCATATTGCATTGCATTACTTTGTATATCATATTTATCACATCATTATATGTATTCTGTTTTAGACTATGGGTTATCATTGGAGAGTAGCTTTGACCCTATTCCAATCTAAAATACTGTTTAATTGATTTATTTACTGAGGTAAGTGTAGCTGACGCCTTTGAGCAAACATTTTAGGATCTTTATTTAGTAAATTGCAGAACCATGGAGATCAAGGTGGAGACCGAGTCAAAGATAAAGATAATAGACATAATTAGGATTTATTTGCTTATTTTAGTAGAACATGTATTAGGGTTTATTTACTTGGTTTTTATGTAATAAGTTAGTTAATAGGGATTGTTTTAAAACATGAGAATACGCTATTTCTTTATTTATTTTCCGCTGTGTTTGACTCGATTGTTTTGGATGTAATAGACTTAGTAATTATTTGATTAATTTCAGTAAAAGTAATTCTTTCAAGCTTTATTAATTTTATTGGTTTGACTCTTATTGCTTTCCACTCCCATAGGGATATGGGGAGAGTCGCTGTTTGAACCTAAGGGATTCCCATGTGAATTTCCTTTAAGTTTGGGTCGTGACAGTTTTGGTCACATTCAATCTCAATGCGCCAATATATTCAAGAAAAGGGGTAAATCCCTAAAGATCATCTGAAGTGATGAAGAGTCAGATGGCAGTCAGGAGGATGATGAGGATCATGTGAGCAACCATATTGCATCCATCACAAGTCAAGAGGTAAGACAAGATTCTGTTAATACTTTTGAACAATATGTTGCAACAAATTCTGTAACAACTCTGGCAGATTATAAGGAGTTCAAATCAGTCAACACTGATTTTGAATCTAAGGACTCTAGTGACAATGAAGATTTGAGTATTGATGCTATCCAAAAGGCGTACAGGGAGATGTACAGCAAGTGGATCAAGGTCTGCAAACTGAATAAGTCACTTGAAGTTCAAGTTGCTGAACTTACAAAAGCAAATGAGGCAATGAAGAAGGCTACAATAAACTATGAATTCCTTGCTGCTGAAAAACAAAGAAAGTTCATAGAGACCAGAACTGAACTGGAAAATACCCTGAAGATCGTGAATATGCTAAATTCCAGCTCAACCAAACTGGATCACATTCTTTCATTGGGAAGGACATGTGGTGATCATCATGGTCTACGCTATACCGGTGAAAGCTCAACCTCATGGACAATGTTTATGAAAGAATCATTAGCACTTGAACCTCTTCCCTACTCTAGTAAGAAATCTGTCCACTCATTATCTAGGAGTAAGTCAACAAGGTTTGTTCCTATTTGTCATTATTGTAATTTTTCTGGATATATTCGATTTAGATGCTTTAAATTTCTTAAAGCATTGAAGAAGGTCATGTTTGTCAATCAACCAAGAATGGCACCTAAATCAAAGATTGTTCTGCCAAAGAAAATCTGAATAAAAAAATCTGATCTTAGGTGCTATGTTGCTTATACCTCTTTAAAAGCTTGTACTGCTGATTCTTGGTATTTTGATAGTGGTTGTTCCAGGCATATGTCAGGTGTAAAAGACATTCTGTAAAATTATCAAAGCTGCTCAGATGGTCATGTAACTTTTGGTGATGATGTTAAAGAACGTGTTCTTGGCAAAGGAACACTTTACGTTAATGGGCTCCCAAGGCAGAAAAATGTGCTACATGTGGAAGGACTAAAGGCAAACCTAATCAACATTAGTCAACTCTATGATCAAGAATTTGTTTGTGAGATTTACTATGGACAAGTGTCAAGTGTAGACACCCCAATTTGCATTGATGTGCAGTTTGTTTCTTTGTTTTGCAGCTCCTGGATGACTTGGCTTGAAGTATCGACACTCCTGCATCATCTCTAACTTCCCCTTTTTGTGTGTGTAAAATTCCTCAAAAAATTTGAAAAATCATCAAAATGACCTTTTTACCCCCAACTCTTTGTTTGATCAAAACTGATAATTTTTGAAATTCAAAATACTTTTTCAACTTCAGATTTGATTTCTACACGTCACAAACTTCAAAACGACTGTAAAATCGTTTAAATCCGAGGTCAGAGGGTCGATGGGCATTTTGGTAATTCTGAATTTTTGCCACATGGCAATGATGGTGAGGTGACTTGGCAAGGAATCTCGCCACGCGTGCACAGAAGTCTCTCTTTCCTTTCTCTCTTTATTTCCTTTTCTCTTCCCTTTCCTTTCTCCTTTCTTTCCTTTTATCTTCCCTTCCTTTCTCTCTTTCTTTCCTTTCTCCTTCCCTTCCTTTCCCTCTTCCCTTTCCTTTCTCTTTCCCTTCCTTTCCCTCTTCTCTTTCCTTTCTCTTTCCCTTCTCTTATATTTAAGGAGGCTATTCTGCCCCAAAGAGAAAAGGACCGGCAACGGATCTACAGAAATCCATCTCTGCAACTCCCTCCATTCTCATAAATCCTTTACCGTCCGTGCAAACCAGAACCACCCCTCCATTAACCCTTCACCACCGAAATCCATCTCTGCAACTCCCTCCATTCTCACAAAACCTTCACCCTCTGTAACTCCACCACCCACCAACCACCTCGCGCATGTTTCCGGACACCACTCGCCATCTCTCACACGCTGTCAGGATACCTGCTCCTTTCTGGCCAAATCATTTGCAACCCAACGACCTCGTACACGCACCGGCGGCGAAGGCTGGTGGAACCTCTGTTCGTTCACTTTTCCTGGCGCCGCTACACCTGTCGCTCCACCACTGCACGCCCCTGCTGCAACCACCACACCCCAGCCCTCCTTTCTCTCATCCGCAGCCCCTGCTGCGCCCGCGGTAGTCCCTATCTCTCCCCTGCTCTCTCTCTTTCTCTCTGCTCTCTGTCTCTCTCTCCGTATTTCTCTTCATCTCTCTCTCTTCCGGCTGCAACTACAGCCGAAATCCTCCCTCTCACCTCTTCCGTAATCTCTTTCCCACTTTCTCTCTCTTTATCTCCTCTTATTTTCCTTCCCCTCTTTTCTTTTTTCTTTTTCTTCTTCTTCCTCCTCCCTCTTCTTCTTCTTCTTTGCCTGTCCCTGTGTCGTCCTCTTCCTGTACAGAAAAACAAAAAATCGTAAAAGTTAATTACAAAATCCTGCTCCAAAAAGAAAAGAAAATAACCAAAGCCTCTCTGAACCAAACCCAAACCCAATCAAACCCCTCTGAACCAAACCCAAATCAATTAAACTGGACCCGAACCGAATCAAACATAACCTAAACCAAAACTGAACCTGAACCGAGCCCGAACCAGTAAACCAAACTTAACAAAACCAAACCCAATCAAACCCAACCAAACCTGAATCAAACCAAATCTCTTTGAACCTAACCAAACCAAACCAGAAAACTTGAACCAACCAACCCAAAAAACCAGAAAACCTGAACCGATCCTAAGGACCCGTTTGGCTACGACTAAAAAAAAGGTGATTAGTTTATATTTTCCAAATTTGAAGCCGAGCACAATAGCCTCCTCTTAAGCCGAGTTTGCCAAGGAGCTCAAAGAAGAGGAGCACACATCTAAGGAGTAGGGAGCACTGCTACAGGTAAATATTCTTTTATTTTTATTTTTTATCATGTAATTATTAGAATTGAAATCATGTAATGAATAATTTTTTTTGTTATTTTGAGGTTCTAATTCATTAGATGTATTTTATTTTATGTTTAGGTTGTTAAAATGTAGAAGTTTCTTTTTATCATTTTAGGATTAATTTCATCTTTTTTAAACCATTTTTAGGATTTTCCAAGAATTTAGTTAATTTAATTTATTTTGTAGATTTTCTTTAATTTGTCAAATAATCTTGAACCGGGAGTAGATGGGTGCCTAACACCTTCCCATATCTCAAATAAACCCCCTTACCTGAAATCTAGTTAGAACAACCTAAAATTCACATTTTGGTTCATCTTGAATAAAATCGATAAAACCCGGGTGACCATCCACACCCGAACTCAATGGATGGTGGCGACTCCAAAATAATCCGATCAACCTAGGGTCCACCCGACCCGGGGGCGATCACATTAAGTATTTGACAAAGTTGAACATTGTGTTTTGGAAGGATCTAGATCATTAGACAATTGCTATATATTGTTGCACCCACACACATGTCACAAAACTTCTTTTGATGAAATAGAAATATGGTATAAAAAACTTGGTCATTTAAATTATAAAATTTTGGCAAAGATTGTGAATATAGGTGCTGTTCGTGGAGTCCCCAACCTTGGAAATAAGCAACCAGGAATATGTGGATCTTGTCAGCTCGGCAAGCAATTGAAAACAACTCACAAGGAAGAAGCTGTAACTTCTGCAATAGAACTAGCAAACTCAGGAAACGGTACATTTAACATTGCTGATCCATTCACAAGAGGACCGATGTCCAGGTTTAAAAACAATCATCCCACTGATGAGATTATTGGAAATATTGATGATGGGAGGCGTACAAGAGACAAGCCTAGAGGGAATTACTGAGGTATGGTCAAGTATGTGTGTTTTACTTCTCAAATTGAACCCAAAAATGTTAGAGAAGTATTACTAGATGAGTATTGGGTTAGTGCTATGCAGGAAGAGTTGGTTGAAAACAAAACCATTGTTCTAGAATATGTTGCAACAGAGAAACAACTTGCATATATTTTTACAAAAGCTATTGATTCATTGAGATTTCCCTGAGAAAAACATTAGGGATCTGCATAATGTAATTATTTTATCATCTTGTATTGCATTCTAGGATCTGCATTTAGGTATAAGTAGTCTTTTCATGATTTGGTTTGCTCTTCATATTTACAATCTTTGAATTTTAACATTCAAATCTGAAAAATGCTATTTTTTGGATTAAAATTGATTTTGAAGGAGAACTAAAGGATCTGAGCACAATGCAATAATATTTTAAACGGAATACTTGAAATATGTACAACTTCCATTAAGAAGATTTCTTTTGAGGATTTTGTTGATGATCTCTACTTTGATATGCGTGTAATGCTATCCATGAATAATATGGAATATGAGGTTATGTTAATAGATGATTTCATGAGATTCCAATAGAAAGCAGTGATTATGTGAATCTAAGATCGATAGTCACACACAACATGTTTTACTAGTCAAGATCAAAAGGCAATCAATTTTTTATGCTCCAACAAATAAATACCTATAATGTAAGGTGCCTAAAAATAGGCATGCATACACGTGATCTTTGCTCATGCAATAGACTCCTTGTTTTATTATATGATAGTTAATATTGATATATTAATTATGTTAGAGAAGGTTAATACATTTAGTTGATTACGATTCTAAAAAGAGTTGGATGTGGGTCCATCTAATTTATTATTTTGGTAATTATGTTGACTTTAAAAGAATATTTTAGTAAATAAAATGATTGAAAAATAAAAAGATATTTTTTAAATAAAAAATATATAGAAGGACAATAAAACCATTAATCAATAATATATTATGTGAAAGTTACTGATTGCTTTTTTAATTACTACAACTAAAAGGACAAAAATATAAAATTAAAATATCAAAATACAGAAAAAAAGAAAAACTTAAAATTTGCTTTAACTTCCATTAGCAGTCTGATTACGGGTGATACATAACCTTATGGTTGCTTCATATAAATTTCTTCTTTGATGTATTAATAAATTATGTATTGTTGTTATAGCAATTTATACTCTAATAGATGTAATTCCAGTGGCAGGGTGTCAAAAAAATAAATGTCTTCATTTTATTTGAAACCTTTAGCAACCAATTTAGCTTTATATTTGTTAACAGTTCCATCTGATTTAAATTTTCTTTTGAGAACCCATTTACAACCTATTGTTTTACGGCTAAGAGGTAAGCCAACTAATTTTCACGTTTGATTGAAAATTAGAGAATCCATTTCATCATTAATGGCTTATTTCCAAAAATCAGAGTCGTAAGGGGAAAATGCCTCTTCAAAGTAAGTTGGATCTCCTTCAACATTATAGATAAAGTAATCGGGTCTAAAATACTTTTCAACTCTAGCCCTTTTGCTTCTTCTTGGTTGTATGACTTTCTATCCTAGATATACCAATACTAGGTTCATTAAAAGTTGTGCCCCCACTATTTCTAGATCTAAAAGGAAAATTACTACAAAAAACAGGGCCTTTAACGGCGGGCAAATAGAGTTCGTAGTTAAATAATTAAGTTATCTCGGCGGTTTTATTAAACCGCCAAGATTAATAACGTAGACCGTCGACGAATATTGACTATTGCCAGCGGTCATTAATAGACCATCGACGAATATTCGTTTTAGCTCGGCGATCTATTAAGGACCGCTGACAAAAGTCTTTAATAGGCCCACGGTTTGTTCCACAAAAATCTTTTTCTGTCCCGCCCCCTTTCTCTTCCCGCCTTGCGCCTCTCTTCTTCCTTTCTCCCTTTTGCTCATGGATTTCCTCCTCCTTCTCGCTCGCCGTTGCTCGTCGTTTGTTGCTCGCCGTCCGTTGCTCACCATCCCTTGCTTGCCATCCACACATTTGATTGGAGTTTTGTTGGCCGTCCGTTGTTCGTCATCTCTTGCTTGGCGTCCCCACATTTTCTGGTGAGTCAAGTTTATATTTGATTGGATTTTTTTTTTGGTTGAAGTTGTAGTTTTTGCAATGTTGGGAATTTGATTTTTTGGTTGTGACCTAGTAATTAATGCAAACCCAAAAAATCTTTTGTTTTCCTCCTTCGTGATGATAAAACTCGGTGATTACTTTGAATATACTTTTCTTCTCTTCAGTTAGGAAGAAAAGGGTGAAATTCTATCATATTTAGGCTAAGCTAAAAACATGTTTTGTGTTTAGTAGTTCTTGATTTCAACTCTTTGGACTTTGAGGTAGTAGGAAACCTTTAAATTTCTATAAATATTGGCAATGTGCTAGATTTTACTGCCATTGAAATTAATATATTGGTTAGATGGTATAAGAATATATATTCACCATTGATTTTTTGTTCTTTGACTAAACTTGGTTGATCAGAGCCAAAGGCTAAACATTGGAATAATATAATGGTTCAGATTTAAATTTGTGCTTTCACCAAAAGATGTAATGCAAGAAAGTGTGATTAATCTGAACATTTTAGCTCCATGATCTCATCAATCTATTGTTCGTAATGAACCCCAATATGAGTGCTAATATGATATCCTAAGGGACATATCTATTTGGTCTAAAGAATATAACCCTACGGACTAGAGCTGGAACTTTTTGACTCAAACCTATTTGGACTCAAATGGGTTTTAAGTTCTGTGGTAGAAGAAGGTATAGGAGACCACACTTAAGTTGCAACAGGTATTAGCCCCTTTCTATTTGTTTGCAACTATTCTCAATCAAAAGTCTAATCAGTAGCCTTGAGTTGATTAGGGTTATTTTATTATTACATATGCCAAGGAAATCAAGGTTTCTTGATATTGTGAAAGGAGGAAAGCAATACCGTTAAAAAGAAATTTACACCTTAAGTGTATTTCGTCCATTGACCATCAAATGGTAGCTTAAGTAGCAGATTCAAGATTGAGATAAATAAGATCTTTAAGAAATATAATTAATTTATTAAGGGTTTTAAGAAATAGTTTAAAATACATATTATATTTTTTATTAACTAAAGAGATACTAATATTAACAACATAGAAATAATTATAGTTTATTAGGATCCATAATATTTGATACTTGATGGATAGTGAATGGGAAATTCGAATAGACCTAACTCATCTAAACCCAACCCAATCACTCCCGGGTCAATAAAAATCAAGATTTAATAGGACATGTCAAGTTAGGTATTGGGTACTCATAGAGACTCCCAGTTATAATAGGGCATGTAATATATACTGATTCTATCAAGGTTTAAGATGATTAAAAACAACCATCAGCTAGACAATGTAAGAAGTGAACAAAAATAAAAAATAGCTCCTACTTCTATTATGCTATCAACTAAGAGAGCACCCATCTTTTATGATTACGTTTCCAAATGAGGTAGTAATCTAATCCATCCAAGTATGGCCTTATAACTTTTGGGTGAGACAGCAATGAAGTCAGTAGCAGTTACAGAGTCACTTTGTGAAAGTATTTCTAGACTGTGAGGATTTCTTCGAAGTCATCCTTTCAGGTTGGAACCAAAGCTAGAGTCGTAGTCTGGGAGTCAATTTGCGGGAGTATTTCAAGTGGTGGCTGTTCACAGTTCGAGTGGGTGCTCAGCCTGAGACGCCACCTTGATTTTCTTAAACAGGTTATAGGTTAAATTGCTAAAGTTCTTTGACTCGGTCTAAAACCTAGTTAGATTGTCTAATCCAGACTATTTGACTCGGTTTCAAATGAGTCAGATTAGACGATCCAATATGGATCCTTCGATACCCCTAAAATTTTTTATGAGTTTTCTTTAAAAAAAATAAATTTATGGTTGTTTGTGTTTCACTTATCTTTAGTTGTGCCATTTGTTATATATTATTGTGAATTACTAAAAGAGCTAAGAAGATCAATGGTGTGAAAAAGATAGCGTAGTTTGATCTGTTATGTTATACTTCGCATTATTAAACTTTCCTTTGCTTGAGCAGATTCACAATTGTTTGTCATACATTTTTTTGACCAAGAATTCTCTTTCTTCTTACAAATTATGAAATCACTCTGTTTGTCATACATTTTTTCCTAATCATATAACTATTGTATGCATGCAGGCAGAGATGGACCAAGTGAGAGCATCACTGCCAGAGGGCTCGCAAGACAGCACCGGTCGTGATGACGTCTATGATTGGGTCATAGGATCCGAGAGGTGTGGCCATGTTCGTGGGATGGGGATGGGGATGGGACATACCCCATCCAGATTGTAGCCACAGCCTCATGGGATCCAGGAGGGCATGACTAGAGAGACGGAGGTCGCTACCTCGCGATCCGGTTTAGAGGAGGTGATTGCTCGCATAGTTCAGAAGGAGCAAGAGTTTGCTCAGCTAGCTGCTGTCTAGGCCAAGACAAGTGCTAAGCTAGCTACTGTCCAGATCGAGACGAGTGCTCAACTGGTTGAATTACAGCGCTTGGTATTGAACTTGACTCGTCAGCAGGTAGAATCTATATCAACCTGTATATAGTCGTTAGTTATATTTGATGTTTACTTTCATATAACCATGATAACTAAAGCTAGTTTAATTATATCATTTGTATTGTAGGGTGGAGAAGATCAGCAGGGGCCTAGAGGTGTTGACGATGATGATCAGGATCCATAGCGTTTCGCTATCCACTCACGATCCCTGTCGGCATTTGTATATACTTACTTGGTCATTTGTATATTATATAATAATTTAATGTAATCAACTTGAATTGAGTTTGTTATCACCTTATATATGTTATTGATCATAACATGTGTTGTTGCTATAAATATTATATTATATATATATATATATATATATATATATATAATAATGTTTTTTTTTTACAGGTTCACTTGTAGGTTAAATAGACTTGATTGTGTTTGTTCTTGTACAGGTTTAATAGACTTGAATTGTGTTTATTTACAGGTTTGTAATCGTGTAGAAATAAGAAATTCTAAAAAAAAACACAGACATTTAACGGAGGTCATAAACGATCGCCATTAAATCCTATATTCCTCGGCGGTCCAAACTGTCGAGGAATGACCAATGAAAATTGTATATAGCCTATTTTACAGTGGTTTATGACTGCCAAAGATGGGTTTATAATGGACGACGGTCACACAAGACCGCCGTCCATTAGTCTATTCCTCAGCGGTCCAAATCGCCGACAAAAGATAAATACATTGTTGTGGTTTCCCTCTTTAACAGTGGTTTCTGCCTGCCAAAGATGGTCTTCTAATTGTCGGCGGTCTATTGAAACCTCTGTCACT
>JAUPMG010199108.1:0-10041 GCA_031762675.1 Pachysandra terminalis
ATAATCTGGTTGGAATGCTTATGTTTTGGGCATTTTGTTAAATATTACAAATTCAGGTTCTGATCCTATAAAAATTTTCGCATTTGAAATTAGAGTTAAACGGTACTCTAAAGATGGTTGTAATGGTGCACCACCCTCACTTTTATTATATAAAGAAGAAAGATAACAGCATATGAGGGTGAAGGTCATCGCATCACGGTCCAGACCACTCACGTGCAGACACGTGTGTGCCTGGAGGTGCGGGGCGTGACACATAATTTGTGCAATCTTTCTGGATGATTGGCCAAAAAGTAGCCATGTCTCCTGATGAGCCATCTCATTTTTATTCCTGCTTAATAAGACCCACAAATCCCTTCATGGACTTTGGACATGACAAATCTAGCCTCAACCTGAGCGAGACATCTTAACAAAGCTTCATCAGCGCCTTTCTTGTATAGCTCGTCAGCATATAGCAAGTAGTTTGTGGATAAGGTTCTAATCTTTCTCTCGGTCCTTCTATTGGGATCTCTGAGATAGTTGATGATCGAGAATCTCCAATCATCTTCTTAGACTTCAAGCACGAATATTTCCAACCCCCTCGATCCTTTTTGCCACGGAGGGAAGGGACTGCTTCTGAATGTCTATCGTCCTGGAAATAATACCTTCGGCTATGATCAAGCCATAAGCTATTTGGTCCATCTCGTTGACCTCCATGTTCTTTGACCAAACACAATGTTGTAATGTGACATCATCGAAATCAGCAATCAATTGGTTAGCAACAACATAGAATGGTGCCAGTTGCCAACTTAAGCACTTGTATTTGCTGGTCAATTGATTGATGATCAGTTGTAAATCTCCCATCACTCTGATATCTCGGGCCCCTAATTAGGTCAATATCTCTAGAACGATGATGAGGGCCTTATATTGAGCTTGGTTGTTAGTACTTCGCTAATCTAGCTGGAATGCATGTTCTTGCTTTTTCTTGTCGGAGATATAATGATCATTCCAGCTCCATCCGATTGTTCAGCCCATGTGACCCATCAAAGATAAGAGTCCACAATGCGAGGTCGGCTGCAAAGAGATCATAATCTTCTAGCAATTCTTCTTTGATCACGCATGATGGCTGGCTTGCCAGAAAATTGGCCACTGCTTGGCCTTTGACCGCTTTTTATGGGACATATACAAAAGTGAATTCTGATAAGGCCAGAATCCATTTTCCTATTCTTCCCCTCAGAAAGGGTCGAGATAGCATGTATTTAATCACATCGGTCGGCACTATTACTAGTACCGTTTTGGTGATCAAATAATGCCTTAACTTCATAACAGCATAATATAATGATAAAGATAGCCTTTCCAAGACTGTATATCTTGTTTCGGTCGGCAACAAAATCTTACTTAAATAATACACTGCCTGCTCTTGTTTACAATCATTGTCCTGAACTAGGAGAGTGCCAATTGACGTTTCTACGGCCGAAATGTACAATTTCAATGGCCGTCCTTTCTTCAGAGGGATCATAATAGGTGGTTTTGACAGGATTTCCCTAGTGAGATTGAAATCCTTCTGGTGAGGTTCTCCCCACACGAAATCCGACTCTGTTCGTAACTTCAACAAAGGTGAAAGAGCACTCATCTTTCCTGTTGAATTCGAGATGAATCTTCTCAGGAAGTTCACTTGGCCGAGAAAACTTTTGAGTTTCTTCTTACTTTCAGGAGGCTTGGCATCAAGAATATTTTTCGCCTTATTGCTATCCACCTCTATGTCTCTTTGATGAACAAGGAAACCCAGGAACTTGCCCGCTTTGACCCCAAAAGCGCACTTCAAAGGATTCATCTTCAGCTTGTAAGATTTCATTATTTCGAACATTTTCCTTAGCTCGGCTAGATGATCCTCATTTCTTCTGGATTTCACCATGATGTTGTCTATGTACACTTCTATGAAGTGAACGATCATGTCATGGAAGATCAGATTCATTGTCAGTTGGTATGTTGCTCCGGCATTCTTTAGGCCTAATGGCATGACTTTCCTATAGTAACTTCCTATGGTCCCTGAGCATCTGAATGCTGTTTTGGCCACGTCATCTTCAACAATAAAAATGTGGTTGTATCCCGAATGCCTGCCCATAAAAGACAGGAGTTCGTGCCCCGTTGCCCCATCGATCAAGAGATCGGCCACCAGCATAGGGTACTCGTCTTTAGGAGTTTCTAAGTTGAGATTTCTCAAATCTATGCACACACTAAGCTTGCCGCTTTCTTTACCACTAGCACAACATTCGAGAGCCAATCTGGCTTGATAAACTTGGCACGAATCAACCTCTCGATCTCTTCATTGATCTTCAAGGACACTTCTGCCGACATCCTTCTTGGTGGCTACTTGAAGGGCTTAAAGTCTGGTTTCATTGGCAGTTTGTGCTCCACCAATTTCCTGTCTAATTCTGGCATTGTGGTAATCCCATGTGAAACAATCTATGTATTCTCTTAATAGTTGTCCCATTTCTTGCATTGTGTCAGGTTTTAGCAGTCCACTGATATAGACCGGTCGTCGGTCTTCATCGCTTCTTAGGTTGAGTTCCTCCAGAGGGTCTTGGACTTCTGCGAGTGTATCCTACACTTTGGTTGGGGCCGCTGCTAGATCGACCATATAAGTTTCCTCTTGCGAGGGGTCTTCCACTTCTTCCCTCTGATTTTCTCTAGGGTGGCCTCAATCGCAGCCGACCCTTCTTTTTCGTGGTTGTACCTCATTGGACCTCTTCTATCACGCACGTGTTGTCTCTTCACCGGTAAAGTATTATTTCATTCGGTCTGGACGTAGATGTCTCCACTTCAACAGCTTAGTGATCCTCAATCGAAGTCGATATCCCTGTTGGTCTCCCATTGCGGTCTCAATCGATGAAGCGTACTGTTCCAACTTCCTTTCCATACAACATGACTTGAGCCGCGTTGGAATCGGCCAAGAATGGCTTGTTGTCTGCCATTACCACCTCGATCTTGTCCCCATTCCACAAGATCAGCAGTTGGTGTAGTGAAGACGGCATGCACCAGTTAGAGTGGATGCAATCCATTCCTAGTAGTGCACTATAATTGGAAGATGATTCTACCACAAAAAAGGTGGCCTTCAATTTCCTCCTCCTGTATGTTAGGTCGATCAGGATGACTCCTTTGGTCGATGTAATCCCTCCTGCAAACTTTGTGACCGTTACTTTAGTCGGGATTAGGTCTTCCCTTGTCTTTCCTATCTTCCTTATGAGAGCCACAGGGAGTATGTTGACGGCAACGCCATTGTCTACTAAGACTTTGGAGAATGATAATCCATCCATGTGGACGCCGATATATAGGGGTTTGAGGTGTTGAGTCATTTTTCTAGGTAGTTTCTCAAACTTCACCCTTTCGGTCATCTGAGAAGGGACAGCCGTTGAATCGGAAGACATACCTTGGCCATTAATATGTCATGACCCGAATTTGAAAAACACAATATTATAATAAAGAGAGGTTCACGAGGATTAGTTGGCAATTTTCTGTTAGTAATAAGGTGCATTTTCCTAAGTAAATAGAGTATAGGGGTTCATTAATAACCAAAGTATATAATTGGGGGTTAACTTGTAATTAATGGATAGTTTGGAGGAATGTAGTGTAATTAATTAAGTCGAACTTGCTGGAATTAGGAAATGGTCGTATGAATCTAAATTGTATAAGAAGGATAGTTTAGTAAATTAACTAATAAGTATAATGAGCTGGAATTAATGGACTAAGATTTATGGGATGGTATTGCATTAATTGTTTGAACCTAATTAGAAACTAGGGTACTTTAGTAACTTAACGCAGATTTATTCTAGAAGATAATAAGAGTTTCTAATTAGAGTTGGATTAGGATTGGAAGGAATCAAGATTAGTTAGAACAAGATTAGGTGGTATCTAATTGCTTGGGATAGGCTGGTACAATTCAGATTAGAAAGGAAGATTGAAGAAAACAAAGAGAGGGAAATAGGAGGATTCGAATACAGCAATATTGAGAGAGAGAATTAGGGCTTTAGAGAGAAAGAAAGATAAGAGAGAGATATGAGATTTGGAAGAAACGAAGAAGAAAGGTTGCAGCTGGATCTGGGATTAGAAGAGGCTACGAAGAAAACTAGAATACGTAGAATCGGACATCGGATCAAGCGTAGGATGTAAGTTGTAGCTCCTGTATAGTTCTTTTGTGATTTCCTGATCGTTTATGCTTGATTTTATAACCTACAGGATTTCTATGATTTTTAGTAATATGATTCCATTGTAATATGAATTCCATGAAGTTAGACGTATTTGATATTGCTAGTAGATCTCATATGATTGATTCCATGAAATTTTATGTGTTTATGTGTTGCTTATGATGCCTTAGGACTTGATTGCATTGTAGTATGATTCCAAGTTAAGTTAATAAATGTTAATCATTCTAATTAGATTTAATATGTTAAGATAGTTGTTAGAATCATGCAAGGTAGATCTAGTATGTTAATAGGTGTTTGAATCATGTTAGATAGATCTAGCATGTTGATAGGATTAATTTTCGATATGATTGATCAATGTTAGACTTGATGTGACGTTAATTGAATTGTTAGATAGGATTTGATTAGTGTATTATTATAATCTTGATGCATATGGATCTCTAGGATAGATAAAAATTGATTTGGATGCCAAAGAACTAGGGTTCACGAACCCAGAAATACCGTACACAGAGGGCTCCGACGGTACCTACTGGTACATCGTTGAGGGTACCGACAGGGACCATATTTTAGTTGAAATAGGGCCATCGGCACCCACCGGTACACCGGTGAGGGTACCCATGAACCCCCAGTACTATTATCTGTGGACAGGGCTTTGGGATTGGACCTAGTGACTTGGGGATTGAACCATTGTACTTGAGGTTGTGACCCTACACCTAATATGATGACTATGACTCAAGTATAGACCATTTAATGAAATGAATTAACTTGATAACATTGTGATATGTAGTATATGATTATGATTGAGTGAAGCATGGAGAATATAATTGTGAGTGAAAGTGCATGAGTGCTATGATTGTAATGTGATTGTGATGGCTTGTGGATGTGTAGTAGAATTAGAATTGTTTGTGCATGTATGCCATGGAAAGGATGAAGCTGATAGCTTCCTAAGGGTTGTCCGTGTGTATAGGCGCACAAATAGTTTCCGAAGGGAGTTATCACCAGAGATCCAACTATTGTGAGAAAGGATACTTGTGATGGTGGCCCAAAGATTATCCGTGTGTATGGGTGCAATGATAACTTCCGAACGGAATTATCACCAATACTCCTACTGATTGTTTGATGGCTAGTAAAGACAACCGAGCAACGATGGATTGAAATGTGGATTTGTTGTTGTGGGTAAACGTCCTCTTAGCAGACTTCCCAGGGTTAAAATCCCTAAATGTAGTGGGTAGCCGTCCTCGTTGTAGGCCTCCCTGGGTGTTAATCCCTAAATGCTAGTAAATAGTTACGGGAATTGAGCCCGGGTAGGTTGAAAATCCTACGAAACCATGCTGTACACATGGGATGTTGAATTGTGTCGACATGTGGATTAAAGTAGTTATGGACTGGAGTGTTGGTAAAGCTTGTAGATGGAACCGGCAGATCGCCGAAAAGTGTATTGTTATAATTTGTTGTTGATATTATGGAGCTGATTGTTATGGATTTAGGATTGACTGGTTGATATGATATTAACTTGTTAATGTTGTGGTTATTGACTTATGGATATTGTGGAGTATGGTTGTTGGATTGTTAGTACTGTATGGATATGTACTTGTTGATATGATGATACGATGGTTATGAATGGATATGAAATAGTTGGGATATGATAATATGTGATTATGATGCTACGATTGATATGATAGTGCTGTATGTATTGTCCTTATTCCATGTTATTTCATGACACTTGTTAATGTGATGGCATGTGATTGTATGATACCATGATGACTGCTATAATATGTTATGTTTGCATGGGCTAACGTTGTTTCTTACTAGGCATTCAAAGCTCAAGCAACTTCTCATGTTGCAGGTTAGGGTGGCATGAAAGATGGACTTGGATATAGAGTGTTGTTTAGATTACTTTTTTCTTTTGGATTCTTAGTTTAGAACTAATGTAATAGGATTATTTGATAATTAGTTGATTGCTGGACTTTTGTAGGCTCTTATAAAGCCATAGTTTAATTTTGAATACAATTTGTTACTTCTGCATTATGATATTTTGGTTACATGAGATTTGAATACTCGTGTACTATTTCCTTGTTTGTTGTGATCTGCATTCCTTGGTTGGAAACCCGAAGGTTCCGTCTTGTGATCGATGACAACCCGCATAGGGATTCGTGCCACTGGATCTGGGGTGTGACAATTCACATGTTTGCAATTGTATGTTGAGTGCATAACATGCTTGTTTGATATGATTATGTGATAACATGTATTCATGTTTGTTTATGTGAACTGTAGATAGTAGACTTACGTTTGTTTTGGGTTTATAGATGGCTAGAAGGAAAAGAGCAACTGCAGGGGAGGGATCAACTTCTAAGGTAAGGGGGGATGTCGACCCTCAGTTGGCTCGAGTATATCAGATTTTGGGAGATATGGTACCTCTTTAGAAGGATTAGATTGAGATGCTAGCCAGGACCGAGCAGAGTAAAGTGATAGGATCACCTGAAGTGTGGTTGGAGAAGTTCAAGAAACTTACTCCACCTGTGTTTGAAGGGTTAGGTGAGCCACTCCAGGCTCAAGATTGGTTGTTAGATATAGAGAGGGTGTTCAGGACCATGGGGTGTCTTGATGACCAGAGAGTTCCTTTGGATACCTTTCTACTGAAGGGTGAGGCACTTCATTGGGAGGACATGGTGAAGAGAAACCTAGAGACTGTGTTGACTTGGGAGATGTTTAGGAGTCAGTTCCGAGCCACCTACTCGCCTAGTAGCTATAGGAGGCAAATAGTCACGGATTTTATGAGACTAGAGCAAGGTCCACTCACTGTTGCACTGTATGAAGCCAAATTCGTAATGAAGTCGAGGTTTGCACTTCACATATTCATGAATGAAGCTGATAAGGCTACCAAGTTTGAGGAAGGCCTAAGACCGTCGATAAGGATGAGGGTAGTGCCCCAAAGGTTTAAAGTATACTCGGATGTTCAGAATGTGTGAGGATGGTAGAAAGAGACAACCATAAATATCATGATGAGGAGGAAAAAAAGAGGAGGAACCAAGATAGGAAGAAGGCTTATAGGTCAAGGGAGCAAGACGAGGAGTATAGTACTAAGAAGAGGTAAAGAACAGTTGAAAGGTTTGTTCCAGATGACACTATGGTTCTGGAGGTGGCACCACCTCAGCCACTCCCACCACTCAAGTGTTACAACTATGGGAACTTTGGACACTTCAAGCCGAAGAGGCATGATGAGGAGCAGGCAGTGGTAGCGACACGACCATCCCAACGGGGGAGAGTCAATTTCTTGAGTGGGGCAACTAACAAGGTGATAGAAGGTATATGATGCACACACATGGTTGTTTCCTTATCTACATTATATTGCATGAATTAATTATGACATGAATTTTTTGTATTGCATGGTTGATCCTGTATTAGTATATTAAGAATAACCTGATTGAAGCATAACAGACTATACGATTGAGTACTATAGAAATTTAACATGCATAATTTCGAGGAAGAAATTTCCTGAAGGAGGGGAGAATGTAGTGACACGAATCAGGAAAACATAATAGTCTAATAAAGAGAGGTTCATGAGAATTAGTTGGTAATTTTTTATTAGTAATAAGGATGTAATTTCCTAGTTTAATAGACCATACAGGTTACATTAATAATCAAAGTATAGAATTGGTGGTCAACTTATAATTAAAGGATAGTTTGGAGGAGTGTAGTGTAATTACTTAAGTCTAACTTGCTGGAATTAGGAAGTAGTCGTATGAATCTAAATTGGATAAGGACAGTTTAGTAAATTAACTAATAAGTATAATGTGCTGGAATTAATGAGCTAAGACGTATGGGCTGGTATTGCATTAATCGTTTGAACCTAATTAGAAGCTAGGGTACTTTAGTAAATTAAAACATATTTATTCTAGAAGATAATAAGAATTTCTAATTAGAGTTGGATTTGGATTGGAAGGAATTAAGTGTAATAACCTGAACTTTTATAGGGATTTATTTTAATTAATTAAAATATAGGCGTAATTTAAATTTTTAGTAAGTGGTTACATATTTGACTTAGACTGTTTGTGATTGGTGGGTTGCACAATAAGAAACTAGAAGGCTGGATTCACACACAATCATAACTCTTTAAGTTATAATGTGTGACTAATATATTTTAGGGACACTTAAATCATAATTTAATGCATAATAAATATTATAACCTAGAACAATCAATAAATCAAATATATAGGTTATAACCAAAGAACATCTTAGCTTAATAGAAAACTGGTTTAATGGATTAAACGAAAACTAAGCAAACAGGGCCTAGTTCTTATAATTGATTAGTTGGACTTAAGTAAAGCCCAATAAGATTAAATCCCAATTAATACTTAAGCCCAATTAACCTAATTCAATAACTAATTTTTATCCTAAGTAAATAATAAATTATTAAAGGCAAGTTATAATACAACTAGGACTTTAAACTAAGGATAGAACCACCTCTAATCGTCCTAATTTGATTAAAAGACTTGAAACCAATGGTTAGGATTAATTAGACTAATCTAAAGGTCAATATTAAAAGGTAATGAAACCTAATCTAATTAGGATGAGACAAGATAATAGAAGACATTAACTCACACTAGAATTAGAACACTTCTCATCTAAAGGCTGTAAATTAACCAATCTAATCTAAGGGCTAGGATTAAAAACATAATCCTAAACTAACTTAAACTCTAGAACAACTAGGGGACAACTCTAAAAACTATGTAAACACTAGTTGGTCGTCCAAATCATAAAACTTAAATCTAAGTTGATTGCTGGAGATAAGAAAAGGAAGAAGAACAAGTTCAGACTTGGACCGGGTTGAAGAAGAGGAAGATCCAAAGCTTTAAGCAAGGTGAGTAATTTCGATTACTTTCTACTTTTGATTTGGATTAGGTGATATGCAATATTCTCTGAATATGACATAGCACAAACTTCAAATCATTGTTATACACTATTATATAAGAACAAAATCTGGAAAACGGTGCAGACCTAATCGACTGAGTCCCGTACCTATGTATGTATTTTTAATTATTTATTTTATATTTGTATGTGATTCCCCTGTTAGGTATAAATCCAACAAAACAAGTTTGAACTGATTCCATTGAGAATTCACTGAGTTATAATTTATTCTCTTACTCTGTGTCAATACCAGAAACCCACAACCCGAAACCTGTAAACCTTTGTGTTCATCGATTTAATATCCTATCTATATAATTTTATATATTTTATTTGATATTTTTCCTATATGTCTCTATGCATTAAGATTCCAACAAAGCAAGTTTGAAGTGATTCCGATCAATGTTCACCGAGTTATGACCACATTAAGGAGTGCAAGTCAAATCTGGGAAAACCCAGAAAACCCACCGGCGTGCCAGTTAGCCTGTCGGTTGAACCCAGTTGGTCTAGTAGCCTACCGGCGTGCCGGTAGCTTGCCGGAACCCCACCGGTTCCCAAAAATAGTTTGTGAAGCCCTTGTCTAGCCCACCGGTGGCCAACCGGAGTGCCGGTTAGCCTGCCGCTAGCCATGGTTGTTTGCCCTGTGATTTGTGGTGTCTGCCTAGCCTACCGGTAGGATTAAAATTTGAATGATGCTTGTTTGCCTGTTTGCCTAGCCTACCGAACAACCCAGGTTTGTTGGTTTTGTTGTGTTATTTAATTGTTTGGACTGTCATTCATCCTATTTGATTGTATAATGATTTGTAATGACTTTTATGACTTGATTCGATGATTGTTATGACTGATTGATAATTATATATATTTTATCATACATCATACAGAATTGAGTTGAATGTTTGCTTCATGATGCATATACCATGTTTTATAAATTCATATTGATCACTTAGTCTTATTACAC
>JAUPMG010199119.1:0-10041 GCA_031762675.1 Pachysandra terminalis
GTCTCAGGCCGGCTATCAGATCTAGGGTAGTGCCCCAGATGCTTAGGACATATTCATCAGTCCTGGAGTGTGCGCGAAACGCGAAGAGGGACCTGGACCGGGCCAGTGGTCAGAGGGATTAGCCCAGACAAGATAGACGCGACCGGGGCAACCGGTACCAGCCTTATCAGCAGGGTCAGGGCTCTGACCGACGTCAGAGGAGCTATAGTTGACACACGAGGGCTCCACCTGCAGATACAGTTGCACCTGTGGCACGAGGACCAAAGCACCAGCCACCGCATCAGCCGCAACAGCAACCATTACCAACACGGTAGCAGCAGTTTCGCTAGCACGATAAGCGTGTGTGCTACAACTGCGGGAAGAAGGGTCATACCCAGTGGTACTGCAGATCAACGCTGAGGATGGATGGCGGCAGGTAGGCATCACCTCAGCTAGCACAGGTTGGTCGGACCAATGCCATGGTGGGCACAATGGCAGCTTATAGAGACGACCGTGCGTCTAACGCGGTTGTCAAAGATACACTTCACATTTTTCATTCCCCAGCACGAGTTTTGTTTGATTCAAGAGCATCATAATCATTTATGTCTAGTCGATTCATGCTTTGTTTGGGGCTTCAGCCTAGTACACTAGAGACCCCTTTGAGTGTGGTGAACCCAGTAGAAGGGATAGGCACTCTACACCGAGTATGTCAGGCTTGCGTGGTTAGAGTGGGGGACCAAACCACGAGGCCGATTTGGTGGTGTTAGAGATGGTAGAATTCGATGTGATCTTTGGCATGGACTGGCTTGTTGCCTATCATGCCAGAGATGATTGCTTTGAAAAGACAGTAGTCTTCGATCTCCTTGGTAGTAGACGACTCACCTTTCTCGGGGAAGAGAAGGATGTGTACCAGACCGACTTTTTGTGTACAGCGGATGGGGGTCAGCAGTTATCCTTGAGGTACATACCCACAGTCCGAGAGTTCGAGGTTGTTTTCCAGGAGATTCCGGGTTTGCCACCCAGGAGGGAGATTGACTTCTTTATTGAGCTGGTGCTTGGCACATCTCCCATCTCACTTGTGACTTATTGGATGGCTCTGACTGAGTTACGTGAGTTGAAGGAGCAGTTTGATAGATTGAGTTTCCTTTGTTTCATGAGGCCGAGTACATCTCCATGGGGTGCACCAGTGCTCTTCGTTAAGAAGGACGGATCACTTCATCTCTGTGTGGACTACAAATAGTTGAATCGGGTGACTATGGAGAATAAGTACCCACTACCCAGAATCGACGATCTGTTTGACCAGTTGAGAGGAGCTCAGTACTTCTCCAAGATCGACTTGAGGTCAGGGTATCACCAGTTAAGGATCAGAGAGGAGGATATCCCCAGGATGGCCTTTCGCACTCGCTATGGACATTACGAGTTTGTAGTGATGCCATTCGGGTTGACGAATGTGACAGCAGCATTTGTGGACCTGATGCACAGGGTATTGAGACCATATATGGATTCGTTCGTGGTTATATTCATGGATGACATCCTGATATACTCGAGGTTGAGGGAGCAGCACGATGAGCACTTGAGAATAGTATTGTTGGCATTACAGGAGCACCAGTTGTACACAAAGTTGGAGAAGTGCGACTTCTGGAGGGAGGAGAAGATTTCTCGGCCATGTGGTTTCTAGGAGTGGCATCTCTGTGGATTTTTCAAAAGTGGATGCAGTTCTGGGCTGGGAGAGACGGCAGAATGCATCAGAGATCAGGAGCTTCCTTGGTTTGGCTGGCTACTACAGGAAGTTTATAGAGAGATTTTCATCCATTGTAGCACCGTTGACCAGACTTACCAGGAAGGGAGTGAAGTTTGACAGGGACGACAAGTGTGAGACGGTTTTTGAGGAGCTAAAGAGGAGATTGACTTCAGCGCCAGTTCTTGTTATACCAGTCAGCGGCTAGAAGATGGAGGTGTATACAGATGCATCGTTGCAGGGGTTAGGTGCAGTCCTTATGCAGGATCGAAGGGTTGTGGCATACGCATTGCGACAGCTTAAGACACATGAGCATAATTACCCCACTCATGATCTTGAGTTGGCTGCGGTGGTCTTTGCCCTGAAGTTATGGCGGCATTACATCTATGGTGAGGAGTTTGAGTTATTTTTAGACCACAAGAGTTTGAAGCACATATTCACGCAGAAAGACCTCAATATGCGCCAGAGGAGGTGGATTGAGTTGCTGAACGATTACATATCGACACTCAACTATCATCCAGGGAAGGCGAATGTTGTGGCAGATGCACTGAGTCGTAGACCTCGTGGTGTGTTAACACAGTTGATGCATTGGGAGTGGAGTCTATTCTGAGCTATAGAGGATTTGGGATTGAGATCGGTGGATTGGATTGGTGGAGGTTATCTGTTCAGTATGGTTGCCAGACCATCTCTCGAGCTTCGCATCGTAGCTAGTCATAGAACTGACGACGAGCTACAGTCACTAGCAGCAGATGTTGGGAAGATAAAGTGGATAGTGCACGCAGATGGACTGATCAGATACCTGGGTGGCCTTTGTGTGCTGGACGATCAGCAGATTCTGGGGAGGCGCATAGTTCGCGATATTCTATTCATCCAGGTGACACCAAGATGTACCGCGATCTGAGAGTTAGCTTCTAGTGGCCTGGGATGAAGAAGTATATTGCCCAGTTTGTAGTGAGGTGTCTCACTTGCCAGTAGGTAAAGGCCGAGCATCAGAGATCGGCTGGACTTCTTCAGCCATTGCCTATATCTGAGTGGAAGCGGGAGCACACCACTATGGATTTCGTGGTCGGGTTGCCAAAGACCCGATGATCATTGGACTCGATTTGGGTTATAGTGGATCGTCTCACCAAGTCAGCCCATTTCTTGCCAGTGAGGACTACAGCATCAATAGAGGATATAGCAAGGCTATATGTGAGGGAGATAGTGCGACTGTATGAGGTACCATTCAGCATTGTATCGGATCGGGGTGCGCTCTTCACGTCGAAGTTCTGGGGAAGTTCGCAGAGGGCCATGGGTACACAGTTGGATTTCAGTATGGCCTACCATCCGCAGACTGACAGCCAGACTGAGCGAGTGAACCAGGTGCTTGAGGACATGTTGCGCGCTTGTGTGATGGACTTCGGTGGTAGTTGGGGAGAACATCTACCCTTGGTAGAATTCTCATACAATAACAGTTATCATTCGAGCATCGGCATGGCTCCTTTTGAGGAGCTGCATGGGAGGTCGTGTCGTTCACCTGTTTGCTGGGCAGAGGTTGTAGAGAGTAGCATTCTTGGGCCAGAGATGGTTCAAGAAACCACGGACAAGGTGAAACTAATCAGGGAGAGATTGAGGACAGCTCAGAGCAGATAGAAGAGCTATGCGGACTGGAGGAGGAGAGATCAGAGACCATGTGTTCCTGAAGGTGTCTCCTATGAGGGGCATCATGCATTTTCGTTGTAAGGGGAAGCTTGCTCCGAGATATGTTGGACCCTTCCAGATACTTGAGTGGATTGGACATGTGGCGTATCGAGTAACATTACCGACCCATCACATGTGGTGGATTGGAGTCAGTTGCATCTACGGGAGGATGTGTCCTATGTAGAACGACTGATGCAGGTTTTGGACCTGAAGGAACGAGTCTTGAGGACCAAGACCATTCCTCTGGAGAAGATTCAGTGGAGTCATCACGAAAAATCTGAAGCTTCTTGGGAGCTGAGTCCAAGATGCAGGAGAGTTGTCCTCATCTGTTCTCAATTTAAGGTTTGTAAATTTCGGGGAAGAAATTCTTTTGAGGGTAGGTTATAGTGACCTAAACTCACTAATTGAATTTCCCCATTTATTTATTAAATTAATTGAATTATTTATTGGCAAATGTTTATATAGTTTAAGTGTTTAATTAGACATAAGGAGTAAATTAAAATTTATTAATGTAAGTAGGGGCCATAGTGTAATTAATTATCTAATGGGGTAAGGATAGTAATATGTAAACCTTGAAACTGATCCAAATGCACTATTCATGCGTTTGAATCAGTCGTAGATGAAACGTGGTGTGTGCGTGGATGTGGAATGTGGAAGTGAGGGAGAGATGTTAGGGGAGGGTTGTTCCCTATACTCTTATCACACGGATGAATCCTTCAGAAAGAAAAGAAAGAAAGAAGACTGAGAGAGAGAAAAGAAGAGAGGAAGAGAACTTAAGGAAGAAGAAGAAGAAAGAAAGAGAAGTATGAAGTTCGGTTTTTCTGTGTTGCAATGGAGAAGAATAATCCTCTCCAACTACTCTCCAATTAGTGCTTGATTTGAAGTAAGTACATTGCTGTTGATCTTAGTTCGTAACTGTTCATCTTCTTTCATAGCTAACTGATGTCTGAATGTACTTTGAAAATATTTAATATTAACAGATGTTAGAGATTTCAGAAATATATGTAGCTTACAAAGCATGATCTATTAATGCAAGTATGATTTAAATCATTGATAATATGCGGTATGATAAGTATGTGCCTGGTTGAATGATCTAGGATAATTACAATTGAGGTAGAATGAGAATTTGATCTGAAACAGAGCACCGAATTCTCGGTTCAGATCTATTGAACCGGTTATTTCATTAATCTACTGAACCGGTTATTTCATTAATCTATTGAACCGGTTATTTCATTCGTCTATTGAACCGGTTGGTTCATTGGTCTATTAAACCGGTTTTTTTATTTATCTATTGAACCGGTTGTTTTATTAGTCTTTTGAACCAGTTATTTCATCAGTCTGTTGAACCGGTTGTTTTATTCATCTATTGAACCGGTTGTTTTATTTATCTATTGAACCGGTTGTTTCATAGTCTATTGAACCGGTTGTTTCATAGTCTATTGAACCGGTTGTTTCATTAGTCTATTGAACCGGTTGTTTTATTTGTTTGACTTAAACCGGACTTGAACCGGTTAGACAGGAACATGATTTATTAGTATAAGACTTGACCTAGGTTTAGGTAGTGTGGAAGTTTGGTGAGTTAATTGAGTTCCTTCTGATCTAATGAGGTCCAAGTGACGGTCTTGTGCCAAATGATACCTACTTCTAGTTGACTTGAGCCTACTTGTAGATGATTACGTGTTTACTATGTGACTACTTCCATTCTGGTCAACTAGCCTATAACCAGACCTCACTGAATTGGAGTTGAGACTCCAATGCCTTCAAAACATGAACCTGAGTGGTAGAGCCGACCTAAGTTTGTTTTAATCAGTGGTAGGATGTCTGTGATGGTTCCAAAGGGATTATCAACGTGTATGGGCGCGTGGATAGCGGTTCCTTGGATCGTATCACTAAGATCCTAATACGTAATTGTTTAGCTTGGTTATTAAGTGTACCTGGGAGGTTGGAGAAATAGAAGGTCCCCGTGTGGCCTGGTTGGTTGACTAGACCAGTGGTTGAAAGTCTAACAAAATTAGTTATAGGGATGTTGAGGCCCTATACGGTTAGCTGGACCATGAGTATTGTACACTCATTAAAACAGCATATGGTGTTCTTCGTACCATGGGTAGCTCCCTTTATAAACGAAGAGGGGGGCATCCGGCTGCTCCTGGTGATGGTTTCCCGAATATTTGGTTACTCTTGGAAGTTTGAGGGACACTTAACCAATCAAGAAAACATAGGCATAGCATTTCATCCATTCATTTTCTCTTGTGTGAGCATATCATTAGATCATTTGAATGACATTCATAACATAACATATAATTACTAAATCTTGCATATCGTATCTATTCATTTTCTAATGTTTATCTCGTTAAGATTATAGAATTGATGTTGTGACTGAGGTAAGGACGTCTTGGTACTTATTTGGGCATTCCAAGGTCACTACGACTTTTTATGTTGCAGGCTGAATCAGAGTGGAGGTCTCGTAGCAGTTTATTCATGTGTTTACTTTATCTTGTTTACAAACCATGTGTAGTTGAACAATTTGGAATTATTGTAATAATGGCCCTGCTGAGCACCAATGTTAGTTTATTTTATTGTTATTGTATTTTGCTTCCACACTCTGTTGATGAGTAAAGATATTTCTTTTACTTTCATCTTGAATCTTGGTAATGGTATGGCAATCCCCGGTCCAGAAATGGATCCCAAAGGTCTCACCTCGTGATCCGTGCCATCCCGCCTAGGGATTCATGACACTGAGTCAGGGGCGTGGCACCAAAAAAGTTTCTCTTCCTTCGCAAAGGATTGGAAGGGTATGAGGCCAATGCACCTCGAGGCGTCCAGGATTGAGCCCTTCGGCATCTCTCAGCTCACGAAGACATAAAAACTTGCCTACAGTACCACATGGGAGGAGGAGCATGAACTTCATGTATATCGCCCAAATCTCCACCATGCACCATGGATCTTATAAGAACTAAATCTGGGTTCTTCTCTTCTACACGTTCGAAAGGATGGAAGGACAACCTAGAACAAGATAAGTCTCTCTTAAACTCACTCTTTCAATCCTTTATGTAGAAATCTTGAAATCTCTTCGTAATATGTGCTATTTAATTATGATAATTCTTCATAAAGTAAATTAGTGCTAACACATGAGATAAATATGTAAACTAACATCTGATAAAAGAGGAGGTGACAAAATGTTACTTGCACTATTACATCAACATAAAGAAGGAAAAGATACAGTAATGTCTAAAGAGGAACTCCACCAGGAGAACCCTCTAAAAGATCCTCCAAGAGAGTACCATGCATAAATTTGCTATCCTGATACCAAGAACGAGTGGAAGGAAGTTTCTCGACATCAGCAAGTAGCCTTCCTTATTTGCAGATAGTCGCTTCTCCTCCACCAAATGCTGGGCCTTCAACCCTTCTATCTTGGGCTCACGAATGGCTACGTGAGACTCTAGATCCTCACGGGAGATCAAAGGAGCCTTCAGCTCCTTGTAGTCCGCGACATACTGTCACGAACCAAACCGAAAATCCTCGTTGGACGTTCAGAATTTACTGTAATAACCTGAATAATTTATGGAAATAATAACTGAGAACCTTATGGTAGAATAGTAATTTATTTAGATTGTTAAATTAATCTAAACTTAGTAAATCTAGTTTAGATCATTTAATGACCTTAAACACACACAAAGACATACTAGGAACCCCTAGAACTTTAACTGACTAGTCAACTTTATAAACTTAAGGATTGTATTGATCAGATGACACAAATTAGAGATCAAATATGAATAAAATAATATGGGAGCTCTAATCTTCCGATTAGTGCATTTTTATACTCTATATTGTATTATAATTATTACCACGGGTTGGATCCCCGATTGGATTAGAACCGACCATGAGATCAAGCTTTTTGTGAAATTTGATTATTTCTGCCAAGTAAGATAGTATAGCCCTTATTGTGTTGAGAGAATGAAAAACTTGTAATTTATGGGTATTTGATGAGGTGTGTGGTTAGGATTAACTGTAGGATTTTATGTAGCTTAGATTTAAAGTAGAAGGTTGTTTGTCTTTATTGAGGGTTAGGTGTAGGGTTAGATTTGGAGTTGTTGTAAATGAATGGTTTAGATCTAAGTGGTTGGGGTAGTTGAGATTGAATGGTTAGGATGAGAGTGGGTGAGTTTAGATGGTTAGGATTTGAGGAGTGAAATGGATGGATGAGATTGTGTTGGAGAGAAATGGAAGGGTGAGATAGTGCCATGTGTTAGTGTTAGGATTAAAATGAGAGAAGAGAATCTCATATTCTCTATGAGGTTGTTTGAGGCTAGGGTTTGAGTTGGAGTTTGGAGGAGAGCATGGAGAAGAATGATGGAAAGAGAGGATTTTGGTGGTGCATGAGAATTTCTACATCTACAAACAAAGGTAAGTGGATATTTTCATGAATATACCAAGATACCTTTGGATTACATGCATTTTTCTCTACTTTCATGTTCTTGAATGTTTGGATGAGTTCAATGTTTAAGAAGATAGGTTAGGATGCTTTTTAAGTGGTAGAATAGAGTTCATGTTTGACCATTATCCTTAGTGGTTCTTGGGTTGGAGAATAGGTTGAGTTTCACTGAATCTTAAGTGTTAGCTAAATGTTAGGTTCTAGGGTTGTATGTTAGGGTATTTTGGTAAAATATTACAGATTAGAAGTTTTCCCATGGATGTGTGAGCAAATGAAGGAAAAACCCCTTGTTTGTAGTCTGTTCGCGACGTTCGGCGAACACTTGAGCACGCCGAACGGCCGCCAAACATGAACTTCTGGGTTGAGGGCTGACATCTCGATGCCCCAAGAGGTCGCCGTGGTTGAATGTCAGCCGAGAGGTCGCCGATGTAGCTTCAGGGTGCTGAAACCTGCTCGGTGCGCCGATTTGGGCGCCGACATGGTTGCCGAAATTGGATGTCCTGGAATTGTTGCCGAATCTCAGAGTGATCCGCCGTGGAGGTCGCCGAGTTGTACTTCGGTGCACCGAAGGGGACACTGAAGAGATCGCCGAGAAAATAAGTCTTGGAATTGTCGTCGAATCTCAGGTGAGGTCCGTCGAGGTGGTCGCCGAAAGGGATCTCAGTGCGCCGAAGACCTCGCCAGAACAATAGAGAGGACCAATTAAATTTTAATAATAGTAGGATGCTTGTGTAGTGTAGAAATAGTGAGTGCCATGCCTACTTGTTAATTGTTGTGTGATTTGTGTTTGCTATTGTGTGTGTGACATGATATTTTAGATTATATAATATATTATGCTGAATTGTGGTGTGTTCCATGTCTAAGTGTGATAATATGCATGTTTTGAATAGATCTTAATGCACCCTGTACACAAAGTAGCATGTAATATTGTTTGTATGCTATATGCACATGCCATGTTGTTAGTATAGCTTTATCTCTTAAATTATATTTGTAAAGTGAAATATATGAACATGAAAGGTTGACTTGGAATAGTCAAGTACTTGTAACTGGTTTCTCATGGAACTATATCCATGTAGTGATGGAATGTGAGAGGTTGAAAAAGATGATCAATACCTAAAGTTAATGTTATACTTGGCACATTACACAAGAATGTTCTAAGTTATCTTTAGGCAACTACTTTTCTATGATTTGTTATGTTGAATTGTGGTGTATGCTTTACGTGAATTTTTATGTTTACACCCTGTACACTATTACCTGAATGCTTAGTTAACGTGCACCTCATCACATGCACAGCATTAACTCTTGACCATGGATTTGGTCTATGAGTAAAACCCTGTCACTGAATCCATAATTGGAGAATTAATAATTATTACATGAGAATATAGTGACCTGGAAGTCATCATAAGTGAGGAGACTTAGCTTAGGTGGTTGAGGGACTCATCATCCCAATAGACCAACAATTGTGTTCTCCCATGGTGCGGGATGCATCTTAGGCATAGATCCTAAGAGACATGAGGTAAGATGATAGGTGAGGGCACCTTATGCGGTAAGACCCAATATCCGAGTCATATGAGTGAACTCTGATCATTGATCAGTAGTGTATGGTTCTCTGAGGTGGTTCTGTGTAACACCTTAAGATTAGTCCCTATGATCGAAAATAAGGTGAGGCGATTGTGTCCTCTAGGTCAAAAGCCCTAGAAAATATGTTGCGCACATAGAATAATCTGCTATTCAGTCCATTTATTAGGGGGTGGTTATTGTGTGTGCACCCTGGATAGTACGATTGAAATCATATTGTCACGACCCAATCCCCATTAGACCCTTTAGGTCCAGGTGATCTAGCGTCATGACCTTCACTTTCTCACAAGGAGAGTGACGGTCTCAAATATTGTAATTTTCAAGATAACTTAAAGAGAATCATATAAATACAGAGTATAGCGGAAGCAGATCGAAAATAGTTCTCGGTTAAAGATCATATTTCCGTACGTCTATTAACAAAATATAAGGAAAATTGGCATTACCCTGATTATCCAAAATAATAGTTAAAAATATTTACAACTTGTTCAAAAAATGGCTATCCACATACATAGGTCACCAAAAGAGTCTACTGGGGACAGTAAAACTCGTCTTCCTCTTGGAACTGCTCTTCTTCAGTCTTGATTTCCTCGGTATTTTCTTCTTCCTTAACTTGAGTTAATTCACCTGAAATGTT
>JAUPMG010199130.1:0-10041 GCA_031762675.1 Pachysandra terminalis
TTTATTTTTAAATAAATAAGAGAATGATTTTAATTTTCTTTTTCATTTTCTTTCATATCTTTCGATCCAAACGGACCTAATATGTAGAAAGTGAGTGCCTACCGAGGAGCAAATGAATGTGCGGACATCTAGCAACTATGGGAGACCGGCAACGTGATTCTCTAGTCGTTTACTCGTTATCCAATCCTTCGCCCCGATAGCGGAACTTCTTCTGAAGAATCATGTCAGAGTCTGTACTCCAAGACGATTCTTAGATTTTTCTCTAAAAAGGTTAACCAAATATTAATTCTCCTCTTTTTTTTTTTTTTTTCAGCTTCACGTAGTGTGAAACCACCTGCTTTCTTCTTTGCTTCATCTCCTTCCACCACGAACCCCACCATCCGAACAATATCAACAACAGTTCAAAACCTTCCATTTTTTCTTTCATATATTTACATTTTCATTACCTTCTCATAGCAGGATTATTCTCTAACGAAGAATTTGTTTGTGTTCTTGTTCGGATTCGTTGGTTTCTCCTTCACTGGCAGACAGTGAGTTCGACGTCAAATTGCGACGCCTGTTGGTTCCATTGCTGGAAAAGATGCAGCGGAGTGTGAGTGGATGCCTGGAGCTCTGACACCTGATTGAGGTAGTTATGAATTTGGGTTGGGTGCCTTTGGTTCGGTTCTCCTCTGGGGATTTTATGTAGCTTGATTATCCGATTATGCTTTATAATCTTAAACATGCTATCTCCCAGGTGAACAATCCACCTGTTCGATCAAATGATTTGATAATTGGTCTGGGCTTAATTGTGTTCTCATCTATTTGCTAATCTTCTTGTTCACTATGTTTGATAAGAATGAGAATCCCTTTAGAAACTTGTTTTGTTTACATAATTAATAAGTAGCTTGTACAATATTTGAAATTGTTTTTTTCTATAAAATTTTGTTTTAGTGGGCTAACAAAAGAAGAAAATCCTCTTCTCATGTATTTATCAAGCATGCTTTTCTTCTTCTGAGCTATGCAACAAAAATTTACCAAGCAGTTTTGCGCACAAAAAAGATCTTATGTAAAAGCAGAGAAATTACTTATTGCTTTCTTGCTTCCAATAGCAACTTTTTGGAAACGAATTCAAATGAAACCTAAGCCTAATATTAAAGGACTGACTAAGAAAATCCACATGAAAAAAGCTCACAGAACCCAAAAATACTAAAAGAGAACACTGAAAATAAAGTAGCTCCAATGGAAACTTGAGGCATGAATACTTTAGCAAGGTGTGAGAAATAATAAACATTGCATTTTTCTCTTTCATTTTGCTTACCTATATTATATATGATAAAAATAGGATAAATCCCATTTTTTTATATAAAAATACTTGCTCTCCTTTCATTCTCTTATTTTTCATTTCTCAATTAAAGGTTGCCCCATGCATAATCAACATATTGATTATGATGAATCTGGAAGTGTAGTCCCCACTGACCAAACAATCAACGCCAATAATCCACACTAACCAGCAAGTGCTTTTTCAGACCGGAATCTTCTGTTATGAAGATCCCTGTTATGTGCATAGGAGCATAACACGTGTCCTGGGGGACCACCTTCATAATTGGTGACCTGCCATTCTAAAAACCTAAGAAAAATAATTATTGTCAACTGGCGGATTAAATAATCCAGCTGGAACAGGATCTGGTATTCCCATGGGAACAAAGTTCTTCATTTTCACTCAATTGGAGAAATACACGTGTTGTAAAACATGCTTAATTAATTAATCGCACGACATACTCATGATTTATTAAAGACGCATGTCATCTTCCCATTGAGTAAACAAGGAAAAATTTGACCTATAAGAACACCTGATCTCTTTCCCCCCACTCCCTCTCCCATGGTTTTTCCCAAATACATTGAACAAAATTCCAGCGAACTAGAGGCACTTGATTGAGTTATGTTTTATAAGCCAAAAAATCAAATATGTTATCTTCCCATTGAGTGAACAAGGAAAACGTCACACCTATAGGAACACCTGGTCTCGTCCTCCCTGTTCTCCCAAATACACTAAACAAAATGCCAACGAACTGGAGGCACTTGATTGGCTTATGTTTGGTTAGCCAAAATATCAAGTTCGCGTTTGGCAGTCTGATGCCCTGTTATTCCTGATAGCTGAAACGAGAGAATAATCATTTTACCTCTAGAACTATGATACCGAAAAAAGAGGTATTATACCCAAAAAAACTAGTGTAAAAGGTGCACCATTTTATTGTGATGGGTGCGTGCTAACAGTGTTAGGGTGCACTCATGTTTGTATAAATCGCCAAGATGCTGGCGATTTCTGCAAACATGGGGTGTACCCTAACACTGTTAGGATGTACTCACACAGTAAAAGGTGCACCTTTACACTGGGTTTTCAGTTATGGTACCTGATTTTGTTTTTGAGTATTATTGTAAAACTCTTAGGTGAATTGATCGAGTCAAACCCTAGGATGTACTCACACAGTAAAAAGGTGCACCTTTACACTGGTTTTTCAGTTATGGTACCTGATTTTTTTTTGGGTATTATAGAAAAACTCGTAGGTGAATTGATCGAGTCAAGCCCTCTCTCCCTCATCCTAGTGCCTCCCCTCCCTATTCTACTTTTCCTATCAATCCTTCCTTTTGCTCCCTTCTGACTATAAAATGCCACCTGAGCAACTCTATTATCTTACAACTGTTTTTTATTCACATGCTAATGTCTGGAAGCTTTAACTGCTGAAACCGTCTTCTCAAAGTGCTTATAATTGCTTCAGAGTCGCAAAGTTTTCTCTGTTGTCTTTTCTAACCTCCAGATCAGGAATCTGCTCATGTATGACCTCCATTAACTGTTACAACATCAGCATAATATGCTTTCATCATCTTTGTTCATTCTTGATATGCATTTATGACTAATGATCAGCTTGATGTGCTACATTAATCTGTCTTAGTAACTCATCTGTTGGTCTTTTGCTTAACTTTTATTCCGAAGCGTAATTCTGTTCTGTGATTTTATTAACTTAGATTCTGTATTGTTGACCAGTCTGATTTTCTCATTGCTTCATTTTGATCTGCTTTGATGTGTGGTAAATGCTGCTGATTTGGTCCTAATCTAAACATAAACGTTTTCTCTGTCAAAGATACTTCAATGTATCTTCATTGAAATGAGAATTTACGAGTGACAAAATATACAAAAAAGTCAGAAAAACAAGATAAGATTGGTCGTCTTGTCGAGGGTTACAACCCCAAAAAATTAATTATCTGAGTTCCAATTAACAACATCCAACTTGATTCCTTTGAATTCCTGAAATACCAAAAGACCATTTCACTAGAATTAGATAATGGCTGATTGAGCAGAGCAGATCACGATTGGAATGGTTGTGGTCTTCGAATGTAATTGCTATGGTGTTCTTCATCATAACTAATCACGAAGTGTTGGCATTCTCCTTATCAAATATGTCAATGGGACATTTTTTAAAGAATTCTTTCTCTTCTTTAACAAAAAAACCCATTAATCATTGCAACATTCTCTCTACCATCATGCCACCATAGAATTCAAAGGCTTTGTTGTAGCTTCTATTCATCTGGAGTAACAATCTGGTGGATTTCCTTATCACAGGGGTTTTATGTACATGACCTAATGGTCAGGATCATCCTATCTTGAGAAGTTTGCAAGCATTGATTGGGTTTTGTATTGGCCTGTTGTTATTCAGGAAGCAATTCTTAACCCGATTTTATATCTTAAGGCTGTAGTGCTTTTCAATTCCCTCTTCATTGTTTTTGAAGATCTTTCAAATTTGAGAATATTTATACTTTTGTTCATACCTTTTCAGGAGTTAGCAAGAGCATGGTGGACTGAACTAAAGTAAGAGGGTTGGGCTAGGCAAGTTCTCAAGTTAAAATTTAAGGTGTTGAAGTTCTGTTCAATTGAGTGGAGTAAGTTGCATTTTGGGCAAGTTGGTGAGAAAAAAAATTACTAGGGCTGAAACTTTCTATACTGGAGGAGAAAGTAGAAAGAGGCTCTTTGTGAGTGGATTAAGTATCATGTAGAGACTCGTTGTAGTATGGGCTGGCTTCCTTATTGCGTATGAAGGAAATTAATTGGAACTTGGAAGAAAAAATTCAAAGTCAATTTGCTTTAGGGGGATAAAAAATGAAGCATTTACACCTATGTGCTATTGCACATGGCAGATTCAAACAGGTGTGTAGACCATACATTTTATGGTAATATGTATTTGGTGAATGAGGGGAATAAGAATTTTTTGGAGGGCATGACCTTCAATAGGAATGAGTCAGATACGGCATCTTGGTTGGAGGGAACTTTCGATAAGGATGTGTAGTGTCAATACTGCTTGATTTATTGGGAGATAAAGTTTTTAGCCCAGAGATTTTTACTATTGCTTTATTTAATCCTATCGAGAAATTCTGAAGTTGGATTTTCATTTGATGTTCAAAGAGTTTCATTGTTGAGGTGTTCTTGACTCTGGCTTTAATGCTGCCTTCCTATCCCTTATTCCCAAATTTGATGGTGTCGAGGAGCTTAAAGATTAGCCAATTAGTTTAGTCTTTAGCTTTACAAAATTGTTGGCTAAGACTAATAAGCTTAAATCCATGATGTCATGTGAAAGGGGCTTATCATGGCTTTTGTGGGTGAAAGACACATTCTGGATGGTGTGCTCATTGCTAGTGAATGCAATGATAATAGGACGGAGCGTAAATGAGGGTTGGTTTGTAAAATAAATCTGGAGAAGGCGTGTCATCATGTTGACTGGGGTTTCTTGATTTCATGTTGGGTAGGATTGGGGTCGGTGAGAGTTGAAGGGCTTGTATGTTTGGTGCTAGTCAATGATTTTTCTTTGGAGTGGTTTCATGCCTCTGAAGATATTAGACAAGAGGATGTGCTCTCATTTATCTCTCTATCATTGCGGCTAAGGTCTTGAGTGCTCTATGTATCAGGAGCAGCAGCCTCAAAGCGGATTTTAGGGCAGGTTTAGGGAGTCCCTTATTTCTCATCTTCAGTATGTAGATGATTCCATGTTTCTTCTTGATTCGTCTTTGGATGAGGTGGGTTGCCTAAAGGGCATTATTTTATGCTTTGAGGCGGTATCAGTGTTGAAAGTTAAATTGGCAAAAGAGCAGGTTGATAGGGGCGAGCGAGGGAGATCAGGATTCTATGATTCCTTTACTAGGAGATTGGGATGTGTGTTTGGTTGTTTATAGGGCAGAAAAATGCAGTGTGGTTGACTCGAGATCCAAACTGATTTGCCTCCTATAATGTCAGATTTTGATCAATTGCAGTGTATCCTAATTAATTATGGGCAGATTTAGACTGGCATGCTAAGATTTGAATAGTATTCGGGTCAGATTCAGATCTAGGCAAAGGATTAGAATGGATCCATAGTATCATGTGTTGGACAGTTTAAATTGATATATTTATTAGGGTTAGTTGTTTTTATTGTTGGTTTGACATTCTTTTAGAAAATACAAGCTTAGTTATGCATTCATTAATAATTTGTGATGCTTAATAAATACATAGACTGCATCCAACCTGCTTTAGCAAGACAATACGGATTTAGGATCAGATGGATTAAGTAATTATAAGATGGATCTGAGTTGGATTAGGATTAGGATTTGGACTCGGATGAACAGATCAACATGTGATAAAACGGATTTGGACTTGGATCAAGTCTACCCGTGAAGACTACCTAGTAAATAGCAATATATACGACAAAAAGTAAAGGATCATAAAACAAAGCCAACAAAATCCAGCTTGGAACAAGAAGACTAGGTGCAGCTAAATGACTGTAACAATAGTCACCATCTCTATCACTTATATCCCTGCAGCATTTCCTCTGATGGTATGCCAAAAACATTTTCATGCTCCTAGCTCCTCTCTTGGCCAGCCTATTAGTCATGTCGTTAGTGGATCTTGGCACATAATGGAACAATATGTTTTAACTTATTGGCCCAAGACCTAGTCAAACGGATAAGGTAGTTGAGCATCCACGAAACATGATCTGATCCTCTCATCCAAGCTAAAATAGTTAATGAGTCCTCATCCACCTCAATAGATCGAAAGCCATGGGATCTCGCCATTGCAAGGCCAAAGAGAATAGCACTCATATGTCCACACTGCATTCACCTCCCTAGTCAGACCTAAGAAGGTATGAAGAATATGGCCATTATGGTCCTGAAATGCTCCCCTGACCCTCTAAACCTTTGGGCCCAATGATCTCCCATCAAAGTTCAGCTTGATCCATCCCTCTCATGGGGCCCTCCAAGCTAGGTAAAATGTGATAGTCAGGGGCTAAGAGAAGGCCATCCCTCCATCCTCTAATAATCTCTGACAAGGAACAACCTCTGAACTCTTGGTAAATAGATACAGGCTGTTACCAATGCCATCACAACATCTATCACAGTAGGGAAAGTGGATCATACATTCTCAAACACTCTCCTGTTCCTCTCCCTCCAGATGTGCCATAAAATGGCCTAAAAAAGAATGCGATACATGATACAACCCCTTAGTCCTAATCCTGGAAATCTCTTCTAACACAAGGATACTGGCATCACCTATAATGCACATATCTCCTATAGGAAAAACCATCAAATCTCACTGGCCATCCTACGTTGCAAGAACAAATGATCTAGCGATTTCCCCTCTTTAATACAGAGGAAATAGAGGCTATATATATATATATATATATATATATATATATTTTTTTTTTTTCCCCCAAATAGATAACGAAATATATATATATATATATCAAGAATAAAGAAGGAAAGTACAAGCAAGGTTTTAAATTTCGATTTCGCTAGATATTTCGCCAAGGGGGCATAGCGAAATTTCGCCTATATTTCGACGAAATTTCGGTGAAATGGGGAAATACCACCATTTCCCCAAGGGGGGAAATGGCGACAAATTTAAAACCATGAGTACAAGAAAGAGCAAATTAGAAATAGGAAAACACAAAAACACTGGTTCCCCAAGGAAGGGAACCATAAAGTGACAAGATAGCATAAAAAACAACAGGACTACAACACAAAAGCTACAATGGGCTCCCGATAGCTGAAATGAACAGTGCTATAGAAGGGCTATGACTCCTAACATCTAGTGATATTTGATATCGTGAAACCTCCGAATTCTGGTAGGGAACATGCCCATGGTGCAGCCATACTCAAAATGAAGTCTATAATCGTGCATGTACTCTCTAATTGCCCTAAAACAATTCTTTGGTTCCGCTCTCACCAAATCCCCTATAAGATGGTGAAAAAAACCACTCGATACATGAGTCGCCCACACTTCCTTAGAAACGGGAATCTCCACTTATCAAGCATGGCATTAATAGTTCTCGGGAAGACCCATTCCACTCCTACCAAACTGATGAACTCCCAAATTCTCACTGCACACTCATATTAGAGAAAAAATGAACCTAGTGAGATGGGTGGATGTGTGTAAGAATGAGAAGAAAGGGGTTCTAAATTTGGGCAATCTACAGATATGGAACTCGGTACTATTAGGCAAGTGGTTGTGGAGATTCAGTGTAGATAAGGAGGCCTTATGACCATCATCATTGCAAGCAAATACAGGATTCATGATAATGGATGGGATGCAAACCCTAAGGCACAACTTTATGTGAAAAGCCCTTGGAAAGCCATCACAGACCTGTTCCCTGATTTCTTCAGATGTGTGAGATTTTCTGTGGGTTTTGGTTTATCAATTCACCTTTGGTCAAATTTGTGGTGGGGGGCTATTCTGGCCTCTCAATTTCCTAGAGTATATCGTTTTTCTACTAGTCCAGACCTTTTGGCAGCTAAGGTTTGGAGTTGGTTATCTTTCGAGACTCGCTTGGAACCTCTCCATTTGTCATAATCCCAAGTCGACTAACTTGGATAAGCAAGCATCTATTTTTTTTTTTTTTTTATTGTTAACAAAGATATGATATTAATAAAAAATGATCCCCATAACCCATTTGCAATTTGCAAACAATACCATATTATTATTGGAGGCAGAAGCCGATCGTATTTTTTAGGCAAAATGTGTATTGACGTATTCTGAAATGGTGTCAAGGCTAAAGGTCAATTTGGAGAAGAGTAGTAGATGAAGAATTAACGTGAGTAACGAGGTTCATATTTCTCTGGTGGCAATGATCGATTGTAGTGTGAGTTTGTGGCCCCTTAGCTACTTAGGCCTCCCGTTGGGAGGAAATCCTCAGCACAAAAAAAATAAAGGTACAATGGTCAGGGAAAGGTGACAAGGAATGACAGAGCTGGTCCAAACTTAGTTCCCAGAAAAATAAACCATAGTTTGGTGTTTTGGGATCCCGTCATAGAGAGGATCAAAAGACGATTGCCATCTTGGAAATGGAATACCTATTCCTAGGGTTAAAATCTCTTTCATTCAATCAGCCTTGGCTAATTTACCCGCTTATTACATGTCTCCATTCGAACTTTGGGTGGGGTGGCTAAGTGGATAGACAAGGTTTAAAAGGCTATTTGGGAACGGGGTAGGCATTAAAAAAGATCATCTGGTTAAGTAGCAGATTATGTGTACAGAGGGGTTATCAATCTAGGTAACACATTGGACAGGAATGTGGCATTGTTGGGTAAGTAGCTTCGGGGTTTTGGGAATGAGATGGATCACCTTTGGTGTAAAATAATCATTAGTAAATATGGCATTCATGATGATGGATGAAATGTCAATGAGAATTTTAGAATTTATAAGGGTAGTCCATAAAGATTTGTGGTTGCTCTTGCTTCTTCCTTTTATTCCTTGGCCAGGTGCTTTTCTTCCTTTTTGACCTGACCTGTAGTGAGGAGTTTCTATTCTTTTGGCTCATTTTCTTATATTCTTTAGACTAATGGTGAATTAACAAGCTAGGGTGCCTAATATATCGTCTTGATCCTCCTTTGGCTACCCTTTTCCATTCCCTTCGGAGTGTTTGCGTGCTCCCATGCACCCCTGATAAACACATATGCGCTCTTGATCCTAAAAAGGTATTTTTTGTCGATCATTCTTCATTTGCACCTGTAAAGATAGGGAGACTCCCCTTTTGTCGTTTTCCTTTTTATGCTTTGAAACCAGCTCTTCCCCCGAAAATCGAGGCCTTTGTTTGGACTGCACTCTTATATAGAATTAACATTGGAAATATTCTTTAAACAAGAAGATAGTGATTTAAAGATCAGGTGAAGGAGTGGTGGAATAAGGAAAAATGAGGGGGGGGGGGGGGGGGGACGGATTCGAATTTATGAGAACTTCAAGAGAAGTTAAGGAGAAAATACATGTGTGAAACAAGGAAGTTTTTGGGTGGGTTCCAGATAATAAGAGGGTGGTCTTGAAAGAAATACAAAAATTGGATAGGATAGAATAAATGAGAGTTCTTCAGGGAGAGGAAGGTGGGACAAAGAGAAACCAAAAAAAAAGTTGGAAGAGCTTCTAAAGAAAGAAAAGGTAAACTGGAGAAAAAAATTTAAAATGTTGTGGCTAAAGGAGCGGGATGGGAAGACAAAGTTCTTTCACAAGATGGAAAATTTCAGAAAGATAAAGAACGAGATTTCAATGTTTGTGAGTGATGGAAGTGTCATAGAGAACCAAAAAGAGATTGAGGAGTTGGCAGAATATTATACCAAGTTGTACTCTTCGGAACAAGGGCAAAGCTTTGAGTTAGGAAATTTTGAGGGCCACAAATTGATGAAAGTAAAGCAATCTAGCCGAAAAAAGGAGTTTGAGATTGAGGAGATAAGGAAAGCAATTTCGGAGATGGATAAAAATAAGGCACCTGGCCCAGATGGATTTACAATAGCATTTTTTCAGGATTGTTGGGATGTAATAAAAGAGGATCTGATGAGAGTATTTAGAGAGTTCTATGTTAGTGGAGTAATCAAGAAAGCAACAAATTCAACTTTCTTAGTGTTGCTACCCAAAATAAAAGGAGCAGCGAGAATTAAGGATTTTAGTCCAATAAGCTTAACGACTAGTGTGTACAAAATCATTACTTAAGTTCTCACTAATAGAATTAAGGAGGTCAATGGGCAAGTGGTGTCAAAGCATCAAAGTGTCTT
>JAUPMG010199141.1:0-10041 GCA_031762675.1 Pachysandra terminalis
GTATTTGATTGATTAGTAATGGCCGATAGAAGAAGAGATAGTGCGGATATGAGTTCAGTAGCAGCAAGCGATGAGGACAGTCAGAACCTCCAACTTAGTGGGATTTTACAAGCTATGGGACAGATAGCCTCTATGATACGACAGCAACAAACACGAGTACGGGAAGTGCTTCAACAAGCTGAAACACCAAGGAACATGAAGAAGGAAAGAAAACTTTGAACCTATCAAGCCAATTTACTGAAGGCTAGAAAGACACAAAAGCAAGGGAATACTCCTAGAATTGCCTCAAACAGGAAGAGTTACAAGTGTGGGAAGTGTAGACATCATCAAGATGATTGTCAATCTCCAAAGGACCAACAACAAAACTCATCACAAGAATCAAGGAACACTCAAAGCAAGGGTAGGATACGATGTTCCAACTGCGGAAGAATGGGACATTGCCAAGAAGATTGCTGGTATCCAAACAAACGACAGCAACAAACTCAAGAAGCAAGAGTCTACACTATGGAACAGCAACAAGACAAGGACATTAAAGGTACTATTTGATCTTAGCAAAGGTTCATTGGTTGACAAAACATATATGAGGTAAGTATCTTAACTTTTCTCAATTGGGGATTATCAGAATTGTCTTAAGGGGAATAAAATGTAATAACTTGAACTCTTATAAGGATTAATTTGTAAATTAATAAAAAAAAAAGATAGGAGTAGAATGTAAATAAAATAGGAGTTAATTTAAGATTTTAGTAGTTAGATACAGATTTAACTTTCACTGTTTGTGATTGGTGGATTGCACTACGGGAAACTACAGTGCTTCACACACAATCATAACTCTTTAAGTTATAATGTGTGGCCAGTCTTGATAGTTATTAATTAAATCATTAATAGCAGTTCATAAATTACTTCAAATACTAGAATAAAGTATTAATTAATTCATCAATAAATACTGAAATTTTCTATTTAAAATAAATTATTTAAATCAATATACTTGCTGATATTTTTATTCAACCATAACCTCAACGAGTAAAACTTAATATTAGAACTAATATTCTCTAAACGAATTTAGTAATTTTGAGTATAAAACATAAGATAAGTTTCTTACATTCCATAAACTAAAGTAGAGGTAATATACCCTAATTATATAAAGTATAAACTATTTACATACTATAAATTTACAAACTTGACTCCTTATAATTAAAAATAGTGTTTATATTAAATTCTATTTATATTAATTACCATAATAAAATCATAAATAATATAAATCCTAAGAGTATTAAAATAGTAACCATGTATGCTAATTTAAAATAGTTCTATCGTAGGAGTTTTCCTTATAAGTATTAGCGATAGAATTTATAAAATTGTTTATAAATTTTTAAACATTAAATATGATTTCTTCAATTATATATATAAATTGGCTAGAATTTAATAAGTATTGTTAATACCTAAATGTGCATGATCATTAGGTTGACCAAATCACTATACAAAAACCCTAGGATGGTTTGATAAGTAATCACTGAAAAATCCTTGACCAGAACCTATTTGCCTTGAACCGGCAGACCAACCGGTGTACCGATTAGCCTGCCCAGTGGAAATTCCTTTGACCTGGGGGTCAGGTAGGCTTCTGCCTAGCCTACCGGTGCCTACCGATAGAGTTTCACCACCCTACCGGTGTACCGACACCCTACCGGGTAACTCCTTTCTCACATTAGATATCTTAACCCAACCGGTGTACCAGAACTCTGCCGGTATCCTGCCGGTTAGCCACAGTGAACCTAAAATCAATAATTTAAAACCGTAAAAACCATTTTGATAAACCTAACCAATTTTAGGACTTCTTATACCCTAGAATTGACCATCTTTGACCCCCCAAAATAAATTGGTTTTCTATTTTAAGATAATTTTATAAATAACATCTAATGTTTTCAAATGACTTCAATTTTTATATATGTATATATGTATATATAATTGTTTATAATTATAAACTTGCTTGTATAAAAGTTTCGATTATAAGTAAAACCTTCTAAAAAGAATTATATTTAAAAATTTTTTTATAAATCTTAATAGAAGATTAAAATATACATTTTCTAAATATTGTTAAGTCTTTAAAAAGAGTTATGATTATACCAAAAATAATTATATATAAAAGTTGTAATTATAATAGTGAATTCTGAAAAATAATTTTCTTATTATGTAGAAAGTTGTTCATTTATGATATTTATCAATTTAAAAACAATATAATCCACTTTAATAATATATATAAGTATATCAGTATTTTGAAACTAATTAATTAGAAAAACCTAAGTACTTTAATTTCGAGGACAAAATGCATTTAAGGATGATAGAGGGTAAGAACACGAAAAAATGAACTAGAAAATTCCATTTTATACAGGGGTACAATAGTAATTTAATAAGATATTTAACACTTGTGTAATAAACTATGTACCTAACTTACTCTACATTATTATATTAAGACCTTATATAAACACAGATAATAACCTACTATATTGTTTAAGGCTTATTTAATTAAGTGTTGGGCGTAATTGAATTGTCTTGAGCTTAATTAAAAGGAACTGGGCTTATAAGTCTCAATTGGGTTTAAGTGACTATAAAGGGATATTAATTAATTAGCTTAATGGGCTTAAAGCCCAAAACCCACAACTTAAACTTAAAACATAATTAATCTCTTTTTTTTATTAATAACCTTCTAGAAAACATGAGTTAGAAAGTGACTAGGACTCCCAAACAGCTTAAAAATGAAGTCTGCTAGTTATATTAGGACTCCGCGTTAAATAAGATAATAAAATACTAGTTTAAGTAAGACTAGGATACTAAATTAGGATGATATCGATTCTAATTAGAATAGGACCTAGAGATTTAAAAGAAGATAAATACTAAAGATCTAAAGGCCATGATTTAACTAACTATATTGAACGACTATGATTAAATAAGATAATTAAGGAATTAATCCTAAACTAATTAGGAAGCTAGATTAGATAATGATTAGAACACATTAATCTAATCTAAGTATAAATAAACCTTAATCAATCCTAAGTTAAATAAGATAAGACTAGATAAGGTAATCTAATTAAGATTACGATAACTAAAATCAATAGTTTGGATTTCTTAGGAACATCTAAGATTAATCTAATGGTTAAGATTAAAGATAAAAACTTAAAATCTGATTAGGATTAAAGTACGATAAACCCAATGGATAACTCATACTAGATCTAGAACACTTTAATCCAAGGGTTTTAATTAAACTAATCTAATCCAAAGGTAATTAATTAATACATAATCCTAAACTAAGAATAACTCTAAATTAACTAGGAGACATCAAAAATCTATAGAAACACTAGAGGGGACGTGTGAATCTTCATCTAAGAGAGAGAGAGAGTGTGTGGAAGATAGTTGTAGCTGGGAACTTGGAGAAAAACAGTTCAGATTTCAACTGAGAAGAAGAGGAAGAAGATCCGAAGAAGATCAGCCGAGGTAAGTAATTCAATTATTCCTTCTTTTGGATTTGGATTTAGGTGAGATGCCATATACAGTGAATATGACATAGCACTTTAATTCAAACACAAGAACATGTTGATTTTATTTAAAAACTTATACTTTCAAGCATGATCATCCTATTGGAGGTAAATTAGTATTTTGATTCATATTTTGAGATGGTTTGGTTCGGATTATGATTTTAATGGTAGTGTTAGTTGAATGTTTTTGTCCAATTTAAGTTAAAATATAAAATTCGACTTAATCTCTGTTTTATGGGCAAACCGGCAGACTACCGGTGTGTCAATTAGCCTGTCGGTTCACCCAGGTGGGATAACGGACACCATGTATGTTGTTTGAGTCCTGCCAAGCCCACCGGTAGAAAAATTTGCATGCCGGTTAGTCTGCCGGAGTACATATTTTGTTTACCATGTGAATTTAGCCTCTGCCTAGCCCCCCGGTGGCCAACCAGAGTCCCGGTTAGCCTGCCGGTGGCTAAATTTGTCTGCACCTGTGAAATTTTGTCCCTACCTAGCCTGCCGGAGGCCAGCCGGTGTACTGTTTAGCCTGCTGGTAGGATTAAAATCTGCCTATTGTTGGTTTCCAGCCTCTACTTAGGCTGCCGACAGACCAACCGACGTGCCGATTAGCCAACCGGACAGCCCATGTTTGGGTATTTGATTGCTTTCATAATATATATTGGATTTTGATTTATTATAATTAGTTTTATATTGATTTTGATCAATTTAAGATATGTTTGGATGATTGTTATGACTGATTGATAATTCCATATAATTTATCATACATCATACATGATTGAGTTGAATATTTACATCATGATGCATATACCATGTTTTATAAGTTCATAATGATCACTTAGAGATATTTTCACTACTGTACACCAATTATATGTTTAGTTAGTGTGCACAATCACTACACAGGCACAGCATAGCCTGATTGCATTAATGACCATATTCTGGTCATGTGCTTAACCATACCATCAGACCTTCATATCAGTTGAAGGTACAGATTTAACTGAGAGTCGTTATGATTTTGATATCATACTATGGTGACGAAGTCCCGGATGGATTGATTATTTTAGTTAAGGGATTTAGCTGTCCCAATATTACCCCATTGTTCTCATCTTGATAGCATATTATTATACGTAACGGATGCCGAGTGAAATTCTATTGGCATTCTCTTTAGGTAAGACTCACTAAGGTTAGTCCTATTTGTGGACGCCTTGGATTATTGATTTTCCCTGACTGAAAATAAGTTGGGGAATTGTGCCCTCTTGGTCAAAACCCCTTAAAATTATGATGCGCACATAGAATATCTTACTGAAAGTGGCCCTGTATGGGGGGGACAGTTCGAGAAAACGCCTTGCTTAGTAATTGGTTGGTCTAGTGTGGGGGTTACATAATTCGAATTCTAAACAGTATGCATAATTGCACGGCATATGTATTTGCATGGATCACATTTGGTGATCACCCTTTTATTGTTGCGTGAGCATGCATTGTATTCATTAATAATTGAACCTGCATTCATATTACATTGCATTACAATTGTATATCATGTTTATCACATCATTACATGTATTCTGTCTTAGAGTAGCAAGAAGAAAGTCTTCGTCGCATTGTCCACTAAGGAGTTAGAATAACTAGCTTGTTGTGTAGCCGTCCAAGAGGCCATATGGTTGAGGCGATACTTACAAGATCTTGGATTCTTCAAAGCTGGCGTATGGCCGATCACCATCTATAGTGATAGCATAGCGTCATTGGCCTACGCCAAAGACCCCAAATACCATGACATGATGAAACACATCGACATTCGCTATCATTACATTAGAGACAGAGTAGCACATGGAGACATGTCCCTTACACATATCCTTATTCAGTAGATGATAGCTAATCCTATGACTAAACTTATAGCTAGACAAGCTTTTAAGGTTCGTGTCAAAAAGATGGGATTAAGTAGACTGTGATTTGTGTTAGGTGGTACAATTTTATTTACATTTGTTATGTAGACATCTCATATTACGTTACATTTCATGCGTGAGAATTTAATAGAGTATCTTCTCATGAGGAATGAGATTGTATATTACATGCACACTTTACACAAACATTACCTCCATATTATGATGATATGGATGCTATATGTCACCAGGCTAGTGGTCGGGATCTCACAACGACCAGCCCTAGCGCATGCATTGCGAACAGGATGAGACATCAAGAGAACTTATACCATTAAGAGCGTTTAGAGGATTCTATAGAATTATGTTAACCTGAGAAAGCCAAGATGAGATTCCTTATGGAATCATATTTACCTGAAAGAACCAGATGTGAGACCTTAATCAAGGCGCTTGAGAGTTGTAACTTGGATTAAGATGCTCAGGTTAAGCGCAAAGATTGCGAATAGACTAAGATCCACACGGTATTAGAGGTTGACATACCCTTGGCTGTGCCCAGAACTCCACCGTAGCATGTGTTGCATAGCACATGTGCTATTAACGATGTTTCCTTTGAGAGCAAGTAAATGGATCCCTATTTCCTTGATATGTTAGATCAGGATAATCTTAGATTATGATCAACTTATACTCTTATTACATTTGTTCATGTTGTGAAGGTAGATCTGATAGTCGCTACACTAGCTTAATTTCCTTTGGCCATGCATCATACGGTCTAACGGGGGTTTGTCAGGAAAAGCAATTAAGTCGAAGCTAAATGACATAAGGCTTAGGGAAGACTATTTGGTATTACATTTAGAGAGATACGATTCATAAAGATATGTGCTTATGTTTCAAAATTACCTTTTGATATTTCACATTTTTTACTTATATGTATATGATATATATGTAGCATATATGAATTATTTTAAATGAACACCTTAACATAAATCTAGTGGTTGAGTATAGAGATCTGAGCTTATGTTCATGAGAGATTAGAAATACTTAATCTGATGTGACCAAATGAGTCAGGGGCATAGGCCAGTTATTTGAGAGCGTACCTCAATTTCAATTTTATGGAACTTGTTTTATGAAGTCACTCGCATGTTACTTTTGTACTCATCGATCACACGCTCAGTGATCTGTATGATTAACAACCATGATAAGAAGATAAGATGTACATAAGAGAGATGCACACTTTGTGTCCACTATAAACAAGTGAGAGATATTGGATTTTAGACATAAGTCGATCTGATTGACCCGACTCGGGTCCCCATTTAATGAGGTGCCCACTATAAAAAAGTGAGAGATATTGGATTTTAGACAAGTCGATCCAATTGACCCGACTTGAGTCCCCATTTAATGAGACGTCCATACTAAGTTTTTTTTTTTATCAATAAGATGTCCATACTTAATTAGAAATATAGACGTAGACAACTCTCCTAATAGGATTAGAAGATAGAGTTCCAGGAAGAGTGAACTTTTCTTTATGTAGAAGACTCCTCCAAAAAATTACGATTCACGTTTTTTGAAATCCACCCTAAGAAAACTCTATTTATCTCTTCCTCTTACAAAAGATCTGATTTTTCTACTAGGATTCCATACAAAGCAATAGATCGATCGAGTATGAATTCATTGTATGTGATTCTAGTAATCATATATTTCAACGCAAGACGTTTTCCGATTCGATAAAATCTTCTGCTGCAGATCCAAGTTCGTGTGCATCAAGGTTCGTGATCTGAGTCGTCTACAATCTTCAGGTACTATTAAGTTGCTATCACTGCAGTTTATGAGACATGCCTCTTCCAAGACATCTTTGCATAAAACAGATGAGCCATGGGTTCCAAGGCAATTAGGTTAAAAACAAAAAACAAAACAAATGTTGAAAGCTCACATGTGAATCAAGAAAAGCTTCACCGATCAAATCAACCAAGTTCAAAGATCTAATCTCATAGTTACTCAAAGTTGAAAGGTCATTGTTTTTGCAGAAATACAATTATACAATATATATATATATAAAAGTATAGTTTTAACATGTTTGAACATAGAAGGTGCTAGCTAGCTAACTTCTATGTAGTCGTACATCAAACTTGGGGTTCAAAACCACAACTCCCACCCATCAGCCACATCATGGTCTTTGCCTACCCCAAATGCATCACCCCAGGCGAGTCATACCATGAAATACAATTGGCAAGAACGATTTACATGGGCAAAACTTTTCATACACAATATTTAAAATTTAAAACAATCAAAACCGCTCGAAAGATAAGGGGTTCAGGAGAGACTCTTCAAGTTCTCGGAAACCTTGATATACAGCCTCAGTTTGGCTCTGTGGAAGAGCCAACCTCCGTACCTCAGTCATATACCTGTCATTCCAAATTCAACACAAAGTAGAGTTAATCTCAAACTAAAATGAAACTTCTGTTTAAATTTTCGAATGGAAAACTATACAACTTTTGGTACTTGGTACGTACGAATCAGAACTATTATAAAATATAATATTCACTCAACCTAATTGGAAAAAGTAGTCATGGAAGAAAAGTTGTCCTCGGATCTAGCCATTCAATTTCATCTAGACTACCCTTTAACTATAAGTTAAATGGAGAAATATCACAAAATTGACGGCCATTACGCATCAGAGCCCCCAAACAAGCCTTTTGGACTAAACAAGATGGCTTTTGAAGCACATTAAATTCAAACATTTTGGTATTATCTCGCGGATTCTATATTTATAATTGTCAATATTCAACGAGGTCATTTCGGAGAAATGCTTCTTGTGTATCAAGGGCAAAGACGATATTTAAGCAATGGTATATTACTAGTTTAGTAAAAATAGGAATTCTAAATAACAGGTGAGCGGTCACTGATATACAAGACTAATGCCCTTATCCTTCGAGAGTTAGTAGTCCGCATACTTGTACAGAGTGCATGCTCCTTAGCATGTGAGAGGAATTGGAGCATATTTTCCTTGATCTACAAGCAACAGAAAAACAAATTGGTATTCATCACAATATGAAATTGAGGCTAGAGCAAATGGAGTGAAGACGAGGCACATTACCACAAGATCCTTTAAATATTGTTTGGGAGGAACCCAAAAAGGACTCACTTTATGAATGGGTTAAAGTCCCCAAGCAGAATGAGACGGATGATCACCCAAATATCAAGATGGATTGAGCTTCTACAAAGACGAGTATAGACCTAAACCATGTCACGGTGACTGAGGTGCGGCATAACAATAGAGATTCATCTGATAGAGCTATGCTGATAACCCTGATATCATGTGCTATACAAGGTCATACTGAGAGATAGAGACAGTACGATAGAGCGATTTTAACAGAGAGGTGTGATGGAGGTAAAGGAAGTGATCAATTTGGTGCTGGAGATCAATATTTCAGGTTTCAACCGAAGCCGGCCGAGTCGTATCAGTTTTAAGGGGGACCAAAACGATATGGCCTTTTGATATATATATAATTAAGAAAATCCCATTGTATCAGCTGATACAATGATACGTATCGGTCTCATATCAGCCGATACAAAAATAAATAAATAAATATGGCTCGCATTGGTGACTCAGCCGAGTCGCCAATACGACTCGGCGAGCCGTATTTTTTATTCTCACTATTTTATGCCCAAAGGAGCTCAAAACACCTCGTCTCTCCCATTGCAAAGGCAAGCTAATATCTATGCATCCATTGCATAAAAAAATCAAAGATTTGTGATAGCAATCTCTGAAACGAAGCGAAATCTTCAAGATTTAGGGTTTTTTTTTTTCATGTATCATTGTGGGTGAGTTTTTTTCAAATGTATCTATGTAAATTCTTGCTTTCTTGTTCATTTCATTTGATATATATGTTTAGGACACTTTTTTTTTTGGAAGGTAAGTTATATATTGAGAAAGGGGGAAAAAACTATACAAAGTGTAAATCTGCTGCCAGAAGGGTGGCAAAACAGAAAATAAAAAAGTGTTACAAAAAAAAAAGATATCCACATGGTATCAAAACAACTTCCTAGCAACAAGAAAGGCATAGATCAGATATTCAAGTTGGTGAAGGAGGGGGGGAACTGATCTGTAGTGATAATTCCTTTGATACTACTCTGCGAGCCGTATTTTTTATTCTCACTATTTTATGCTCAAAGGAGCTCAAAACACCTCTTGTCTCTCCCATTGCAAAGGCAAGCTAAGATCTAAGCATCCATTACATAAAAAAGTCAAAGATTTGTGGTAACAATCTCTGAAACTAAGCGAAATCTTCAAGATTTAGGTTCTTTTTTTTTCATGCATCATTGTGGGTGAGTTTTCTTCAAATGCATCTATGTAAATTCTTGCTTTCTTGTTCATTTCATTTGATATATATGTTTAGGACATTTTTGTTTTTTTGGAAGGTAAGTTATGTATTGAGAAAGGGGAAAAAAACTATACAAAGTGTAAATCTGCTGCCAGAAGGATGGCAAAACAGAAATAAAAAAGTGTTACAAAAAAACAGATATCCATATGGTATCAAAACAACTTCCTAGCAACAAGAAAGGCATAGATCAGATATTCCAGTTGGTGAAGGAGGGGGGAACTGATCTGTAGTGATAATTCCTTTCTGAACAGCAGCAAATCTTAT